>JAZAVI010000859.1:0-44361 GCA_036326025.1 Chrosomus eos
TAATATTTCACAATATTACTGTTTTTTTGTATTTTTAATTAAATAAATGCAGCCTTGGTGAGCAGAAGAGACTTCTTTTAAAAACATAAAAAATCTCACCGACCCCAAACTTTTGAACGGTAGTGTATATAAAAAAGTGCATTCAAAGAATCCTAAAAAACTATCACAGGTTAAAATAAATTAAGCAGCACAACTGTTTACAACATTGATTTAAAAATGTTTTTATATCAGAATGATTTCTGAAGGCTGATGGTGACGATGTAAACACAACAAAACAAAAGCAAAAAACTGTTAGCACATTATCCAAAGTAAACTGATGGACAATTATGATTATAGATGCACAATGTATCTGTTGATGGACGGAGAAACATCTATTGATGGGTAGACCGCGTAACCGCGAGTATCTGTTTATGGCCATAGACCGCACGCATTTACTGATACACTCAATGAACGGCTGTACCTAATACAAATAAAACATCTCCAGTTAACTAGCAGAGCATTCATTTAGTCTGCTCTTAAATAAGAGATCTAGCGTTAAAATGTTTTGTTTTTGAACTCAAGCTGAGCGCTCGTGTCCTGCTATCAGTGTCATGGATACAGTCTCTTGTGGCGACGCGCGCGCAGTCTTCACTCGCTCTTAGGACGTGCTCTTCAATCTAATGCCATTGCGGACACTATTCATTCCGGTGAAATCACAAAATAAAATGCACACAAACGTGTGTCCTATATACGTGTGTGTTTGATGTAGACTAACCACTGATGAACATATTCGGTTTTGATGAGAGAAAAAAAAGTTGCCGAGGGGCAGATTCGAACTCGTAATCTCTGACACACTTGGCAAACGATCTAACCACTAGACCACAGAAGAACTCAAGATCGATATATTTCACTAAATCATTATAACCTAAGCAGCTATTTAAAACTGAATGTTGTGAGGTAATATTTACTAGGCAAAATATAGTCTGAAAATGCATTTGAGCTCTATGATCAGAAAAGGAAATACAAAACACTAAACAACTTACTCCGAACTTATCCTCGGGGTCAATTCGTTCTTCAAAATGCAACCGTTCGTCTGAGTTTTAAATTCCACTGAGCAAAGGGTTAATTATTCCCCGCTGTCCATAATCCTCTGAAGGAGTAGCGTGCTTCCATCCCTAAAACGCGATGAACCATCAGTGAATCTCTGATGAAGAATCAGACCATGTGAAAAGCGCTGGGGGTGTGGCGGGCTCACCTAATTATCTATAATGAAGGGAGAGCGAAAAAACTGCACCTCTCCTTGGTTTCAAACGGATTACATAAACTGGAAATATTATTTTTTTTAGTAGCTTACTTCATTTAAAAGAAGAGAATCTCAGCTTCATAGAGAGACATCTCTCGTATCTCTGTGACAAGTATTGACAGAGCTACAGTTAATGTTTCGGACGCGTTTCAGAATGGACCTCACTGACGGAGAGAAGATAAAACGCGCATCATGTTTATTTTTCTTTATTTGACGAAAAGCACAACACTTTGTTTTTATTGTGAGTACCCACAAAAAAAATAGAAACTAAACAGGATCTAATGATGTACAACACTTATATTTAAGATCAAAATCAACAGAGTAATTTGAGTCTCCTTTGCACTGATAAGGAAAAAAGTGAGCTGGTATCGCCCGCGAGACCACCGACCTCAGAGGGTTAAACCCTTAAGAAAGTGCTTTGTTGTTGAATGAGAATTTTTTCAATACATTGTGAAAGTGTAAAATGTACAGTATAGACGTATATTTAAATTCTAAGAAAATTATTTTTTCCATTTGGTGTAATTATTAAACTTTTTCTTTAAAAAATGAAGCATCTCATCCCTGCACTGCAGATTTATGAACATCTAATTGTTAGAATTTTTTTTTTATGCTGTCCAATTGCAAATCATGTAATTTAATCATGCAAATCAAGTTTTATTACTTGCTGAAAATACTAAATATGCTCAAAAATCAAAGTTTACATTTCAGTGTTGACGTTTAAGCACAATTACAGGAAGGCTACGCGGGTACAGGGTTAAAATAACGTTGATTCAATTTGCAAAAATAGAAAGGTGATTTAACGTCGACAGTAGACCATAACCCGAAAGGTAAGAGTGAAACGACGTCGCGATTTCAACGGTGAATCAACGTTGTTTCTTCCGCGGTGAAACGACGTCACAATATCAACGTTGATCCGTTTTGCAAAACCGTAATTCACCGTTGATCCAACCATGGTACCTGACGTTGTTTCAACGGTGAATCAACGTTGAAATGCCGGCTGGGATGAGTAAACGAGTCCAACAATACCCGGGAAGTTTGAATTCCTCACTCGATCAAGATGTTTTTTTTATTTGAATCCGGCGCTCTCCCCCCTCTCCAATCCGTTTGAGGAACCTGCGACGTCGGCTCTGACAACACCCCTGTCATCTGACAGGCCAGTTAGCTAACAAGCTATAGTGAAATGACGGCTCCCTAGTCAACAAACATGTTTTTGCGTCTTACTCACCGGACGAATTCTGTCATCATATGGATCGTCAAAAGAAGTTTTTTTTCTGCTGAAGATGTTTTATTGGAGATCACTCGAAGCAGCGATGATGAAGGAGAGTGAAGACAGACAGCGACGAGGGTGATATGATCCGGACGGAAAAGATGATCTAATTTTATATCGGTGAGTTGCTATAACGTTATAACAGTTGTGCAGTTGTTGTTGTTTTGTCCTGGCACACACACACTATCTATCTATGTGGTGTGTGCGTGTGTGTGCTGGGAAACAATGATGGAGGCGGCTGGTGTGTGTGTGTGTGTGTGTGTGTGGTGTGTGTGTGTGTGTGTGTGTGTGTGTGTGTGTGTGTGTGCTGGGAAGAATTGTAGAAAATATGTGCTAGAGATAAATAGGAAGCAGTTGTATGTTGTATGCTATCAAAATTGCATATTCCTGTTTGATGGCCAGCCATCGATGTGATTGTTGGCTCTATGTCTGTCCATCCATATGAATGCTGTCTGTATCATTGGCCATCACCGGCCATTGATTGTTGATTGAATGGATGAGCTATAGTATGAATGCTGTCTAAACGACTGCCCATCAGTTTGATTGTTGATTGAATGGCCAGCCATATAAAAACTCAACTGAATTATTTACTTTACATGCAGTGCTAATTATCTTTCCATTCTTTCCCATGCAACAGCAATCAAGTTGAATCTTCAGATGAAGAGTGGCATCCAAGCACCAGCCAACCAGCTGAAAGAAGTTCAGTTATTTATTTATTTATTTATTTATTTATTTATATATTTCATAATACTTTTTTGTTCTGTTGTGCAAATAAATCACTTACATAAAGTCTTATGGTTGTGTGTATTATTTTATAACTATTATGAACTATTTTATGAATTGACCAAAATGGCTTGCAGTACCCTTCATAACATTTGGTCATTAGGTTGGTTTTTGATGTATCCTTGGTACCTGGACATAGTCTTGGAAAAAATATTGTAGGAATCTCATTTTTCATAATATCTTCCTCAAATGTGAAACATAAACTGATGAGACTTGGGTCTTTCAATCAATTACCTAACTGGATTCTTCCAGGTTTGTTTTCATTTATTTTTACATGAAATAATCAAATGTTACTTGCAGTACAAATTATCTTCAAGACACTTCAGATTCTATAAATTTTTGTCTGTGAAAGTTTTTTCAACTTTAAGATTTGGGTAATAAACTCTAAAGTGTCTTCTTTTTAAATATGTCTAAATTGTGCATTGTAGCGAACCTACATAATAATAATATACATAAAATGTATTTAAGGGGGCCGGAAGGCCAATTTAGCTCAAAGGGAAATGATTCATCGGTTTGCAATGAATCATTGACCGAATCACTATGGAACCGAGCAAATGACTCGTTTAGAGTTCATTTGAACGGGCCGTAATTTAAACCTTGGCAACAGATATAAATATCCAATCTATAGTGAAACACTATGTATTAGCAAGGTAACTTTAGATCGGCAGTACAAGGCATTAAATGTGTAAGCAAAACACAAGACAAATATCTTTTCAAATATATGGACGACTTTATTAACTATTCTAAACACATAAAACTAATGTCTAAACCCAATCACACACACACATTCATTCAAGGCGCAGAGGAAGAGAGAGAAAGAGTGAGTTTTCAGAGTGAGATGCACTTTGTGAGACATAAACCTGAACGAACCACCAAGCATTAATTTAAACCTTCGTTTCTTAGACAGGTTATTCAATTTAAATAAAAAAAACACCAGTTCAGCTAGAGTCTGGAGGTTACTTGCTTGTCCTTTGCGTTGCTTAGGCCAGGGAATTCCCTATTTGAGGTGCTTCGTCAGAGGGGTTTCCCGGCTGGATCCGCGTGGCTGGTTGTCTTTGGAGTGCCTGGCTGGAGTTTCTGAACCGCCGGTCACGTGATGTGTTGGCGGATGGATGAACAAGAGTCTTTACAGTTCGAAGTGCGTTGCAGGAGAGACGTGTAAACGAACTTTACAGCAAAACTTAACTTAGAACGAGACTTTTAACGAGAAAATAAAATAAAGGAAGAAACGAAAGTAAGAGATGAGATGGCTTGAATGAAGCTGTTTAAACTCCGATCTTGATGGGTTTGTCTGCTGGCTTGGTCTAACTTGGTCTGGTCGATGTAGTGTACGAACATGAACACTCTCTTGCTGTTTTTTGATAGAGAGAGGCACCAACTTAATTCAACACCGAACCGAACTGCCGAACTGAACCGAACCGAAACTGAACTGCTATCTGGACTGAACTCTGGACGGCTTTGTTCGGGTCTTTAACTTAAAGTTAGTCCAACCTCTTTTGGAGAATTCTGACCAATGAGACAATGGCATCATTCTAGGAGGTGGACTAGTTCCTATATCATAAATCATCTGGGATCTGCTTGTTTTCCAGCACTAAGCAGAGAGAACAAGAGATCACAGTTTAAACATTATAGATTATTATAATCATACAAAGCATTTTACACAGATTTCACTCAAGCCCTCTTAAGAATTAAGGGCATACGATTATTTCGATTGGAAGCACGATACTCGTTCATTCATACACACAGTTATAATCATCATTACATGATTTATATGGAATCTAAGCATAATACAAACATGAATTGTAGGAAAAACAAGAATTATGATGTTTGATTATGAGTCCACTGAGCATTGTTCTGTGTGAGTTGTTTTCTGCAGAATGTGCAGAATTAATGTAGTTTGATATGTAAAGTGTAAAAGTCATTCTGGTCTCTGAATGAAAGCGTGGTCTGTTAAATAACTCTGTCCTGTTTAGCAGTGGTGATGCTGAGGGAGGTCAAAGGTGGTCAGGCCTGTTTGACCATTTGTGAGGAGATTTGTCTTGGTTAAGAATGAACAGTGACAAGTTCTTCCTGCTTTGGCTTATCCCTTTATGGAGTCTTGGCCATAAAAATCTTCTCTGGAGGGGGTTTAGACAATTTGGAGCCAGTGTTGTGACTTAGGAATGTGGTGTTAAAATCCGGAATGCTGAATCACATTTGAATGAAGCCCATGAGAGATTAGAAAGATTAATTTGTGTTTGGTTCATCCGTAAATTCTCTACATATCCCCCCTTCGATCGATGATGGGTTGATGAGAGAAGACATCATTGAACGCTGGAGAAACAGAAGAAGCAAACACACACAGCAAACAACAAGGCAAACACCTCCATGACTGGTCCCTTTACTGGTGCAGGGCATTAGATTATCTAGGCCTAAACAGGTTCACTCTCTCAATATAGTCAACCATGTGGAAAAAGTTTAGTTCAATTTTAGGACCGTAATTCTAGTTTGTTTTAAAACGGTGATTGATCAACTTCGTGACTAAATTTGATTTGTTCGTTTTATTCTCTTCTAAATTGTTCTAGGTTTAGACCAATTTACCTTTCAAATTTTGATTCGAATGATGCAGAGAGTTCTCTAGGCTAACATTCGTTTTAAGGTGACTTGCAAACATCAGGCGTGGTGCGTCAATCCTTATATGGTAACCTTGACCCTTATGGGGTAACAGGGATTTTACCTAATAAAAGAAGAAGAAAGGGAAGAGGTAAAACAAAACAAAGCAGTTGAGTGACTCCTGTATGGCTACTGTTGTGCAGTGTCAGGTGTCACAACGTAATGAGAGGGTTACACTTGTTGGGTGTATTGCTACATGTTTCCTATGGAAAGGATAGCTAAGTCAGTGTTGCGATTTCAGTGTCTACCTGTGGGAAGAACATGTTTGTTGAATGTTTTTCATGGTAGCTGTGTTTAACTTGTGTATGTTAGTGGTACAGTGTAGTGTAGTGCATATACTGCATGTATACTGTATGTATGTCAGATCTGTCTCAGTCTGTTTTGCTCCCCCCTTTTGCTTGATGGTTAAGCTTTGATGGGCTTGTTGCATCTTTGCCTTGAAAAGGGATCTTCTGTAATCTGCTGGGGGTCAGTCCAGTAAGGCAGGAAGTTCTCTGGCAGACATTGGGAGATGCTTTGGCATGGATGCGTGAAGCTGTAGTGCAAAACGTGGTCTCCTTTGTTGCCTTCCTCTTGTGATGCCTTCTGGTTGTGACAGACTTTCTGACCTTCTGTGCTTACTGTCGTTGCTGTAGCACACACATGGTTCTTGAGTTTGGAGCTTGGGGTGTGATGGGTAACCAGGATGGTGTTTTCTGGTACCTCGGGGTGTTTGTCAGTGGTTGACTGTGAGAGACTACTTTGTTCTGGGTTGTTGTGGAACAGGTGGTCGTCTCAGGAAGGTGTACAAGGTGATCACTGGTCTTCTGTGTTCAGC
This sequence comes from Chrosomus eos, assembly GCA_036326025.1. Classification (NCBI taxonomy): domain Eukaryota; kingdom Metazoa; phylum Chordata; class Actinopteri; order Cypriniformes; family Leuciscidae; genus Chrosomus; species Chrosomus eos. Next base: position 6,802 of record JAZAVI010000859.1, read on the forward strand.
TTGTCTTTGATGAGCACGTGCAGTTGCCTCCGTAGTTACTCCATGTCTTCTGCGGGGAGACTGTCGTGTTCTTGGGCACACTCAGTGGGGTGTTTGGCTTAGTGGTGCGGAGGTGGGTTTCGTTGTCGCTTACCCACATAGAATGCTTTTGGATGCACTCGTTGATTCCAGTTGTTTCCTTCTGGTGGGTCCCATGACTTTTCCATGTGGTTGGAGTGGTAGAAGTCATCGGCATGGGAGTCACGTTCTCTGTGCTCCTTACGAAGGACTGTGGTGTTGTCATGCCACTGGGTGTCTTCCAGTGCAAGGCTTGTGTCTTGGCTGATGGAGTTTGACACTGTGGATGTTTTCAAACCTTTCTTGGAGGACATCTTTTGTTTGATGTAGGCCTTGTGTGTCAGGTCACGTAGCTGCTGAATCGTCATTGTGCCTGGGCAGGCCATGATGCCAAGATGATGACTCAAACCAGGGTGCAGGTTTCTCAGGAAGAGGGTTTTGAAGTTCACATCCTCTTCAAGTTCAGGTTTGTTATGTCCACCTAAATATGCTTGTCGAAAGCGGCGGTAATAGGCTTGGGGAGTCTCTTGACGACATTGTTTGGTTTCCAAGGCGATTAACACACCGTGTTCTGACTCTGGACCTGTGAATTCTTTAATCATTGTCTCACGTAGTAGCTGGTAGTTTGACATGACATTAGCAGGTTGTCGGTCTAGGAAGCTTCGTACCTCGGGACTGGATGTGGATCTGAGGAGGTAGAACCTGTCTCTGTCAGTCATATGGGGTCTCACCTCGAGGTGGAAGTCGATATCTCGGAGGTAGGCCTGGATGTCGGGACCCTCTGTGGAGTTCGGGTTGAACTGAGTGATATTCTTAACCAGCTGGTTGAGATCTTTGAAGGTCATCCCCTGTGCAGCTTTGGAGTCTGCCTGGATGAGCTCTCTTCGTTTGTTGGCAGTGAACAGTTCTGTGGTGAAGGCCGGTGACGTTTTGGGTTGTGGCCATTCACTTCTTTCACTGTATGCCAGTTCTTGGATGGAGGACTCTGTTCTGCTCAGCAGGGGTGATGCTGAGGGAGGTCTCTCCCTTCTTGGCTCTGTTTTCTGTTGGAAAATGTGCTGGAGTTCATCTCTGACCGCGTAGAGCTCGTCGTTGGCTGCGTCTCGCTGTTGGATCAGATGGTCCATTTCAACGCTGCACCTTTGCAGGTGGTCTTCCAGAGCAGTGATTTTAGAGTTCTTACTTTCAATGTCAGCTTTGGCTTTCTCTAGCTGATGTTCAACAGCCTGGAGTTGGTTCACCAGGTGTTTCTGGACAGTCTTTGACTCTTGTTTGTCACGTTCAGTGACTGCAAGGGCTTCTTGGAGCTTGTCAACTTGTGTCTTTGTTTCTTGCTCCGCTTCGTCAGACACTTTGAGTTTGTCTTGAGCTTTACCTTTGAGCTGTTCTTTGCAGTGTTGAGTGTGCATCAGCTCTCTCAGGAACTCAGTGGTCTTGGAGTCATCCTGGACTTTCACTTCCAGGTTGTCTATGCGGTTCTGGGCACGTGTCAGCTCCTCCTGTAGGTGGGTGACGCGCTGGTGGCTTAGGTTTAGCTGGGCTGTGAAGGCATTACTTAAGGAACAGGTTATCTTGGTTAGTTCCACGTGGTTTTGGTACTGGCTTGAATCATGTGTCAGGAATCTTCTCAGAATTATGATTATTATTAAAAATAATAACAGTTCAATTGTCTTTGGTGTGAGGCAGTCTGTAATGCCTCTGAGCCAGGCGTCCACGTCTTCCCGTTGGGCAGTGGGGTTCGTCGTCCACGACATGTTGGCACGCTTGGTGAAGAGACTGACACAGATCTGTGTGGGGTATAAGCCTATATGTGGTTGAACGGCTAAGTGTCGTTTCAGTAATTGTACACCAATAGTGAAGTGTCGTGATGACTAAGTGTTGGTCTAAGGGTACACAGTGAGGCTAGTGATGCGAAGATCTCGTCACTCAACTGGGTAAATGAAAGAGAGAGAAAAAGGTTAAAACAAATCTCAATGGAAAGAAACCCTTTTTTTTTTTTCAATGGGAGAAATATTTTTATAAATAATTTCTATCAATGAAAAGCTGGTTTCAACTCGTGGTGTGAGGACTTAGTCGCTCAACTGAGTAAGGGAAAAAGGGAGAAAAGTTAACAACCAATTTCAATGAGGGGAAAAACAAAAAGAAAATTATTAACTAGGGGAAGTATTAATTTCTCATAAATGTTTTTTATCAATGAAAATCTGTTTCCGGAAAGGTAAACAATATTATTGCTTATGTTTGCGAGGAAAAATAATACAATAATGATGTTGATACCTCTTCTCTGAGTTTGACAGGATTGACACACACACCTTCAGTTCGACCGCTTACATCAGGGATTACAGCAGGGATGCTGTGAAGGCGGAGTTTGCTCGGCACTTGTCTCTGTTACTTAATCTTGGATAAGATGTCAAAGTTTAAATTGCGTTACAAATGCAGGGAGAGTATGAAGAACACAAGAGGGTTTGATTAAAAATCAAATATCTAATAATCTGTTTGTTGGGACAGATTATATTTGTCTCTTTTAGAGTCGATTGGTGGTTCTTCCAGGTTTGTTCCTACAAATGTGAAGAATAAGATGGAATAAAGCAGGACAGAACAGGAAAGACGTGATGAGGAAGAAATGAAGCAAGGAGGTTGGATCCCGCTAACTTTACGTCTACCACGAGTATAGAATTGATAGTTGAGGAACAACTAAACACACAAATAAACTTTTGTAAAAGACGATTGTCTCTGGTTTATTTGAAACTCGTATGGAGATGGTAATGTCCCCTATTGAAGCGTCCCGAAAATTAATTAATCAGAACAAATATAGTGGTTAAGTTTATAACCAACAGGGACGAAAGGATAAAACGCAATGACAATAATGAGCAAATCTGAGTCTAACACTATTTTTGTAATAGTAATAACAACTTTCAAATTTTAACTTTCAGAGTTCAAGACTTATTCACCTAAAGTGATTAGATCTCAACGAGAAATTTAGAAATTATGAAAATTATGAAATTAGAATTATTAAAAATAAATCTAGAAATCATTAGAAATGACCTGTCTAGAAAAATAGAATTTCAATTTTATTTTAATATTTCCTTTTCTTCAAAATCAAATTCAAAATTGACAATTAATAATAGTAAACCAGTATTTTCTTTTTCAAGTAAAATGCAGGTAAAGTAATTAATAATTGTAAACCAATATTACCCTTTCTTTAAAATCAAATTCAAAATTGACAATTAATAATAGTTACCCAGCATTTTCTTTTTCAAGTAACATGCAGGTAAAGTAATTAATAATTGTAAACCAATATTTCCTTTTCCAGTAAAATATAGGTAAAGTAAAAGAGAGAGGTAAAAGGAAAAGAAGACAGGATCAACAGTTGTAAAGGTCGAGGTGTCTAAACGGTTAAATCACTTTAACGTTTTTCCAACAGACACTGTAGTATTGGCTAGTATTGATAACAGTGACTGATGCTAAAGGCTTTAGCACAGGCCTCCGTGCAAGGCTACTGCCTAGCTTAGCGCTTGTTTACACCGAGGGTTGGGTCAAAGTTCACCCGGAAGCGTCGGCTAAGACTTCCGTGTCACGATCGTAACTATAGCGACCAAGCGAACGCTAGTGGGCGAACCGGGAATTGCAGACAGTTGGAAAACAGTTTGTTAGAGTTCCATGCAATATGGGAGCATTTCAACAATGTCCACAGAACATGCATGTACAGTAACAATCGATCCTATTACGGGAAATGTCGGCGCATTTCACACTGTTCAAATAAGATACACCACTCGTAGCTGGTTTTACGACGTGGGGCTTCACTCAGTTTGACAAGAGTGATATTAACTTTAAGCAAGCGACAGCTTTGCGTTATAATAGATGTAATTAGGACGACCTCGGCGGATCGTCTCTGTGCAAGTTTATCTAGGCACATAAAACAATAACCGTTGGTTCAGTTTCAATGGCAAGCTTTACTTGATAACGAATTTAAATAACCACTATTCAAATTACACTCGGACATGCGCAATGTTACACGAGAATTATTTGAACGGACACAAACAGATAAGATTAGTTAAGCCTCGCTGTTTATCACGGGGATCGCAGTGGAACACGCACTGAATCAGATAAATACATATAAGGCTTATGACTAGCTTCGATGAGGAACACGCTCATCGCTCTGTGAGGAGAATATTAGTCCTTATAACGTTAGGGTTATTTTAATTACTGCAGTTTGATTTCGTTCAGTTCTCTAACTGATATAAACACACACACACAACGTTACAGCTTTCCTGAAAGACTCTGGAACACGCAGAAATCGAACACTATAACGAGGTATTTCTGGAAATGAGGACACGCTCAATTCTTACCTTATCGTAGTGTGAGGTTTCATATCTTATTTACTGCAGTTAACAAGAAAGCAAATAGGGCGGCAGACTAGACTTTTCAGCTTTCTCTGGGAGCTTCACTCACAGACAACAACAGCAGCAGCAGCATTCATTCAAACGGGGCGCGCGCTGCGCGCGTCACACACAGACTCTCAGAGGTCCGGATCTTGCATCCGAAACAAAATGAAAAGATAAATCTTGATAATATGCTTACACTTTAGATTGAACTGCCCGCATCCTCCACCAAATAATGTAGCGAACCTACATAATAATAATATACATAAAATGTATTTAAGGGGGCCGGAAGGCCAATTTAGCTCAAAGGGAAATGATTCATCGGTTTGCAATGAATCATTGACCGAATCACTATGGAACCGAGCAAATGACTCGTTTAGAGTTCATTTGAACGGGCCGTAATTTAAACCTTGGCAACAGATATAAATATCCAATCTATAGTGAAACACTATGTATTAGCAAGGTAACTTTAGATCGGCAGTACAAGGCATTAAATGTGTAAGCAAAACACAAGACAAATATCTTTTCAAATATATGGACGACTTTATTAACTATTCTAAACACATAAAACTAATGTCTAAACCCAATCACACACACACATTCATTCAAGGCGCAGAGGAAGAGAGAGAAAGAGTGAGTTTTCAGAGTGAGATGCACTTTGTGAGACATAAACCTGAACGAACCACCAAGCATTAATTTAAACCTTCGTTTCTTAGACAGGTTATTCAATTTAAATAAAAAAAACACCAGTTCAGCTAGAGTCTGGAGGTTACTTGCTTGTCCTTTGCGTTGCTTAGGCCAGGGAATTCCCTATTTGAGGTGCTTCGTCAGAGGGGTTTCCCGGCTGGATCCGCGTGGCTGGTTGTCTTTGGAGTGCCTGGCTGGAGTTTCTGAACCGCCGGTCACGTGATGTGTTGGCGGATGGATGAACAAGAGTCTTTACAGTTCGAAGTGCGTTGCAGGAGAGACGTGTAAACGAACTTTACAGCAAAACTTAACTTAGAACGAGACTTTTAACGAGAAAATAAAATAAAGGAAGAAACGAAAGTAAGAGATGAGATGGCTTGAATGAAGCTGTTTAAACTCCGATCTTGATGGGTTTGTCTGCTGGCTTGGTCTAACTTGGTCTGGTCGATGTAGTGTACGAACATGAACACTCTCTTGCTGTTTTTTGATAGAGAGAGGCACCAACTTAATTCAACACAGAACCGAACTGCCGAACTGAACCGAACCGAAACTGAACTGCTATCTGGACTGAACTCTGGACGGCTTTGTTCGGGTCTTTAACTTAAAGTTAGTCCAACCTCTTTTGGAGAATTCTGACCAATGAGACAATGGCATCATTCTAGGAGGTGGACTAGTTCCTATATCATAAATCATCTGGGATCTGCTTGTTTTCCAGCACTAAGCAGAGAGAACAAGAGATCACAGTTTAAACATTATAGATTATTATAATCATACAAAGCATTTTACACAGATTTCACTCAAGCCATCTTAAGAATTAAGGGCATACGATTATTTCGATTGGAAGCACGATACTCGTTCATTCATACACACAGTTATAATCATCATTACATGATTTATATGGAATCTAAGCATAATACAAACATGAATTGTAGGAAAAACAAGAATTATGATGTTTGATTATGAGTCCACTGAGCATTGTTCTGTGTGAGTTGTTTTCTGCAGAATGTGCAGAATTAATGTAGTTTGATATGTAAAGTGTAAAAGTCATTCTGGTCTCTGAATGAAAGCGTGGTCTGTTAAATAACTCTGTCCTGTTTAGCAGTGGTGATGCTGAGGGAGGTCAAAGGTGGTCAGGCCTGTTTGACCATTTGTGAGGAGAATTTGTCTTGGTTAAGAATGAACAGTGACAAGTTCTTCCTGCTTTGGCTTATCCCTTTATGGAGTCTTGGCCATAAAAATCTTCTCTGGAGGGGGTTTAGACAATTTGGAGCCAGTGTTGTGACTTAGGAATGTGGTGTTAAAATCCGGAATGCTGAATCACATTTGAATGAAGCCCATGAGAGATTAGAAAGATTAATTTGTGTTTGGTTCATCCGTAAATTCTCTACAGCATGTAGTGCAAATAGTTCAGCAACTGCAATTATTTTAGTTTGGGGATGTCATTTCTGGGGATGTGCCTCAGGCAGGGGGAGGGAGAAAGGGAACTGACATAGTCTTGGAAAAAAGTTTGCAGGAACCCCATTTTTCATTATATCTTCCTCAAATTTGAAATATAAACTGATGAGACTTGTGACTTTCAATCCTTTACCTATCAGGATTCCTCCAGGTCTATTTTTATATATTTGTACATGAAATAATAAAACATTATTTGTAGCGCACATTATTTTTGAGGCACTCCAACTTTTATAATTTTTTATCTGTTTGAGTATTATCAACTCTGATTGATTGTTAGTAGAGTCCCAATTGTCTTCTTTCCAAAGATACCTTAATTGTGCCTGTGGTACACTGTTCTCAGGAGCTGTATTTATTTTAATCCAGGTATGTCATTTTCAGCTGTGAGCCCCCGAGTGGGGGGTGAAGGTTAACAGGTTAAAGACACAGATCATTACAACCAAATCATCAAATATGTCACACAAGACTCAAGCCTTTCTGTAGAAGAACATTTTATCTACAAAAATGAAATGAAAATGTCTAGAACTTAAGAAAACAAGGAGGATGAACAATAACAACAAATGGATCCGATACAAAACAGCCATAATCAAAATTTATTCACGAGGTTAGAGCATGTCCTATGGATCTATTATAGCTAATTATTATTTTATTATTATATTATTATTATTATAATTATTTAACTTTTCTGTTTAATACAACATTATTTGCGCTATGTTGTGCTTCATTATATTAAGCACAATGAAGTTGATGTGGCTCCATCCAGCTGGTTGGAGTTAAATAATGAGGTAAGACTAAGTCCATATATATATATAAACATAAATGTTAAATATGAAACAGGTTTATTGTAAATGTGCAAATGAAAACAAATACATCTATGTCTGAGAGGTATTGTATTGCTACTGGCCTCACGTGAACGCTGGGATTATGGTACAAAAATTTGCCATACCAGATAAGAAGCTATGGTCAAAAAATCAAGTCAGAATATTTTCTGACACAGGTAAAGTATGCAAAATAAGGGGGGGGGGGGGGGTACGGGGGGGGGGGGGGGGGGCATGGTAAAACCGTTTGATTGACGCATTTTCTGTCCGATGATTATAGATGGTCTTGAAAATAATTGGCTGGAGTTTTTCGAGTCCTACTGTCACGTTTGATCAATTGACTTTCTCTCTCTCGTCTCGCGTGCTGTGTGTGTGTGTGTGTGTTTGTGTGTTTAGTGTGGGCGTGGTCACTGATCACTCTGACCAGCAGCGCCAGCTGGTTTCACTTTGTATTGGCTTTATATGTTCAGTAACTGGTAACTCATTGTTCGTCTCCGGTGTGTTCCTGTTCCTCGTGCCCTTGTGTATGAGTGGATTCCTGTTCTTCGTGTCATCGTTGCTGAGTGGATTACCTGTTCGTCGTGCTGTCGTTCCCGGTGTGGATTGTGTATCGTTACGTGTCTCTGGATTTGTCTTCACTGGACTTCCACACGCTGTCACGGATACTCACCACAGGATCACCGAGCACCTACACGGAGGGTCATCACCAGCACCTACACCACCAGCTCACCTGGGTCCCTGCGTCACTGTTCCATCTGTGTTGTGCCGTCTCGACCCTTGTGAAGTCATATCTGACCTGCCTGACTGTTCTATCAGAAATAAAGCGTTATTTGCAATTGCATCCTGTGTCGTGCTGATATGTCACAGCTGCCCGTTCCACAGATGATTAAATTGCTTAATTTTCATTTCAGTGCTTCTAATTTACAGCCAGTACATGGGTTAGGAATAGGATTTCAAGTGATTTTGAAAAAATGGTCAAAAAAGAAAATCACATACCCCACCTTTAAAGATCTTCCCTAATTTCTTATGAAAGGTAATATTTAAAATTTGTTTTTTGCAGAGGAAGAAGTCTTGCCCAGCCAGCCCAGATGGGCAAAACAGACTCAAAGCTGTAAGCATATAAACTATAACTGAAATGAGAATGATTATGACAAGCCAAAATTTGTGTTCTCTATTAATGTTTAATAATATTTTGTTTTGCAGTTCATGAGAATGGTGGGTCATCTCAAGGTGAATTCGTTGTGGTGGGCTCATACCAAAAAAATGAGTTTTAAATATCAGTGAGGATTTTTAAATGGATAATATATTTAACTATATAACCTAATTCTTTATTTTCATTATTCCATTTGGCCTGGAAGATGGCATTACCAGCTTACAAGCAAAGAAAAAGAAAACAAAATCAAAAAAACAGATCAACATTAGCAGAAACTACACTTGAGTGTAAGTAGAAAATTAATGTCACTTTAAATATATATATATATATATATATATATATATATATATATATATATATATATTTATTTATATATATATATATATATATATATATGAAGAGAAGTCAATATTTTCTACATGATTGCTGTCACTGTTTTTTTTTTCTTCTTCAGCTGTGGAGACTGATGAAGGTAGTTCTCTTACGAGAGTACTCTCGTGTTGCGTAAGCTAGCTTACGCTACGGGAAAACCCCTTTTCTCGAGAATACTGAAGCCAAAAAATTATCCTTTAATTTTCACATATTTAAAACGCATGCTTGCATAGAGCAGACCTAGAATAAGCAGCTCATGTGCCTATTGGCTGCTCTGTGGCAAGATGCTGCAACCTATCGGTGGACTGATAGTGACGTCAGCACCAATAGGAGCGCGGGTGCCCAAGTGCGTCACGTCCCGCCAGAATAGGCGTGGCTTACCTTAATATAAAAAAGCAGGGACCTCCAGGTTATAAAACCTTATAAATGTAGACGGAGAGGCCCAGCCTGCCGCTCTACAACTATCATGGAGTGAAACACCACTAGTCCAAGCCCACGATGAAGCCATACTTCTAGTAGAATGGGCTCGAACACCTAAAGGGCATTGAAGGCCTTTAGACTTGTAAGCCAAGGCGATAGCATCAACTATCCATCTGGAAATGCTCTGTTTCGAGGTAGCTAGCCCCTTAGTGCGGCCACCAAACGAAACGAACAGCTGTTCTGACTGCCTGAAGGCAGCGGTTTGTTGAACGTAAACTCTTAAAGCCCTGACCGGGCAAAGGAAGTTTACATCGCTGTCACTGTCGGTTCCCGGAAGGGCCGACAGGGAAATGACTTGCGCTCTGAACGGAGTAGAGAGCACTTTGGGGACATAACCGTGTCTTGGTTTGAGCGTAACTTTAGAATCATTAGGCCCAAATTCCAAACATGACGCTCTCACAGAGAGCTCGTCGCGGGACTCGTGTTTTCAGCCAGCGCTGGAGGGGGTGCATGCGCAGCAGACCCAACCGAAGCACTGCAGAGGCCGCATACGAACCGACGGGGGGCGCAGCGGATTCATCCTTCTAGCTCCCCTAAGGAAGCGGATGACCAGCTCATGTCTTCCCGGTGACTGACCGTGCGTCGATTCTGCGAACGCCGCCACGGCCACCACATAAACTTTGAGCGTGGATGGGGACCTCCCCTTATCCATCAGCTCTGGTAGGAAAGTGAGCAAATGCGCAACCTCACACGACCGTGCGTCCAGATCTCTGTCGGTGCACCACTTGGAGAACACTGACCATTTAGACCCAATAAATAAATAATATTTATTTTAAAAATAAAAATAAATAAACCAACCCAATAACGCGCAATGCACTTCGCTATTCCTCCGCCTCCGGGCAACATTAGTATAAGTGCACAGCACTATATACTACAGAGAGAGACAATGTTTTCATAGATATCAGCTATTTGATGGTTTGGAGAGGAGAATACTGCTGAAACTTGACCAAATCCATGGCGATATTAAAACAGCAATTGGAGTGCAGTCTGTGAGCAGCCGAGCACCTCTGCCTTGGACCTATTCGAGGTGCTAGAGGAGCCTTGCAAGTCAGTGGTGGAATTGGAAGAGCTGTGCGAAAAGCTGAAAGCTGTTGAGTTTCGCAAGAAGATTGTATGTGCTGAAACAAATGCTGTTTTATGTTATGCTGCAATTTCTTGGCACTGTTCTTTGATAACTGATTGTTGTTGTTGTTGTTTGTTTGTAGATTCGATATCTTTGTCTTCAGAGTGCAGGCAGTTTGGGGGATGGCATTAGAAGAATGCTAAAAAATGGAGAGAATTCCCTTTGGACTGAATACAGCTACAAAGGGAGAAAAGGAAAGCGGGCATTTCAGCATCTGCTGATCAATGATGTGATCATACGTAAGTTCAAAACATTATTCAAGGATGTAAAAAGTGCAAGTGGAATGTGATAGATTCATTCTCTTTGATTGAAATATTCATTCAAACTCAGCATATAAATATTAGTAGTAATGGTCTGTTCTGAGAACATGATGGATTTTTAATACTATCGGGAATAAAACTTTCTACATGTGTCTGTGATCTAGTTATAATTACTGTGAACTATTACTTGAAGGTGCCTGCAGTAAGGTGTATCCACACCACAAGACCCAGAGTGTGGAAGATATGATAGCCGTGACCCTTAAGCAAGCTCCACATCGTGAGAAAGCAAAGAAAAATGTTCAGGTAAGAGGATTTTGACCAAAAACTCACAATATAAGTAGCCCTACTTTTAAGAGTATCAAAACTCGAGAGCACGTAGATGTGAATTTGAGAACTTGTACAATAAATATTCCTACTTGTACGTGAACATTTACACTCACAGCTCCAACGTGAAAACCTGTAAAATTCATTTTGCAACACGAACTGGAGGTAAGCAACAGTAATTTGCAGGTAGTTTGATAGCTAACGTAAAATGTATCGACATATCATATATATGTCGCACTCTACAGCCGGTATAATACATTGAGAATTGATACTGACGTCGAACTAGTTTAATGTATTTGGACGTGGGAAGTCATTAATTTGTTATTGTTGCAGTAGCAAGCAGCGGTCACCACTGCTAACGTTAGTGGGTACCTGTTAGCACTATGGCTAATGTACGATTTTGCAGCTAACACACAATGGACACGATATTCAGCAATTTTGGTGAATAATAAGCAAATATCACCGATTCAGCCTTAAAGCCTATGTTCAATTAGTTGGATGTCTAACCGCCTGCTACCCAGCTTATCTGACACGTCTTGGGTTGTCAGACTGTCAGTGTAAACGTTTGTAAACTTTTATTTTTTATATAATTATGTAACAGACTAACATGACATTAACACCAGTTTACTTTTATAATGTACTTACTAAATTATACTTGTATAATGCACTTACCAATTAGCAAAGACGGTGCAGCCTGCAGTCTTCCACTCTTGTCAGTGGGTTTATGAGGGGTGGCGTTTATGATGGGGGGAGGAGATGGGTGTATTTCTGGTAACAATGTCACTTTGAGGCTCTTTGTTGTGGAGAAAAAAAAACAAGTGAGTGAAACAGCACACAGAAAACTCAGAAGAAATGTACTGAGGTAAAAATTCAAACGTTAGTTGTGATATGTTAAACTAAATCATTTTTTATCAAACTGTTTTGCTGAATATTATTATCACGATTGAAAATGTTACATTGAATTTGTAGTTCAATAAACAAGTAGCGTAGTTAATATTTATTATTAAGCTACTTATATTTTAGACACAAATAATATCAACTGTTTTTGTTCTATATTTCACCGACGAAAATAGTTCCAAAGGAAAGCAACAGCAGCACGGTGTTTTGTTACTGAATGATTTAGCGTTTTGAACGAATCTTTTGTATGAATGACTCAATGACTCACTAATTAAGACAGTCACTTGCTGCCACCTATTGGCGGTTTAGTTTCATGTTTAAGTATTGCTTTTTTTTATTTATATATAATGAAACATTTATTTAAAACATCAATATCATAACATTATTTATTGCAGTTGTAATTTTGAAGTGTGAATTATTTCATTTGATGTAACAGCCCTATAGTGTCTTATTATTATAACTGAATTTATTGATCAAATGTAAGAATTTGACATGAAAGATGATACATACATTTAATAAGGTAATAAAAGTTATCTTTATAAAAATAACACACTGGGGTAAATATCACAAAAATGAATATTTAAGTATGTAAAATCTGAAAATATTGCTTTAGAATAAATATATTTACACCTCCCCATTTACACCGTTGTTTTAAAAAGTGGGGGGAACAATATCAACCCTGGCAAAAAGTGTATTTTACTAAAAACATACTCAAGTACATTTATAATATATTTATATATGTCTTTTTCACCTGCATGGGTGCTCCTAAAGTGTTTGAGCAAGATGATTCTGTGTCTAATCAAATATAATGTTTGCATATATTCAAGCATGTCTTGCAACTTGACAAATATAGACCTGTTGTCATTGTTAATATATAAAAAATAAGGTAAAATTGTATGATCTTTAAGCATTTTTGAAGATGACTTATTTTGCAAACTAATTTATAGTTGAGTGTGTATCATAGCCTAAAAAAGTGCATATAAGCTATATACTAAAAAGGCAAGTAAAAGGTAATTTATGTGTATAAAGAGCACTCAGTACCAGGAGACTTCCAGAATTCATAAATCTCTATGCTGTGCTTTGGTCGTGTGTGTATGCAAACAGACAGTGGGTACGATGCGGTAACACTTTAGTTTACAGTGTCCTTGTTACATATGTTACATGTACTTGCAATAGTATTAACGGTTAATTATGCATAATTACATGCAACTAACCCTCAACCAAACCCTAATCCTACCCTAAGTCTACAGTAAGTACATGTAGTTAATATTACTTAAATATATAATTACACTGTCAATGACACCGTAAAACAAAGTATAACCGCAAAATGTGTTCGTGAATAGCCTAGGGCACAATGATCCCCTGTAGCCCATTTAAAAATATTTAAATAGCTGTATTTAAAATAAAACCTAAAGGTTTAAATTGTTACTTTGTTTTAGGTTTCAAGCTTACGGGTGGAATCAGATGTGGAGGAGTAACGCGTTTCAGCTGGAAACTTGGCAACTAGACACGCAAACACACACACACACACGCACTTTTTTGTTTATGAAAATAAAAGTATTTTTGTTTCCTGATATTCCTTCTTGTGTGTTTGTTCCTTGGTTGTTCAATTTTGTGTTATCCGACTAATGATACACTATAAAAGGGTGTTAAGTGTCAGGGTTGCTGTGCAGGTGACCGAAGACGAGGACACAGAAGCTTCAATATTAGAGTTTTAATAACAAACTGAAACTTTCCAAAATGAAACAAGAAAGAAACTCCAGGGCTTCAGGGTTTACACACAACCACACATGGACGACGATCGACAAACACTGGGAGAAAACACAGGGCTTAAATACACAAGGAATAATGGGATAATGAACAGAACACAGGTGACGGGAATGACTAATTAGGCAGAGCGGGAAAACTTAACAGGACTAAACCAAAAACCACAAAGACAGGGGAAACCAAGATCACAAAACAGAACTTAAACACATTGAATTGTTACAGTACCTCCCCCCTCCCCGAAGGCGCGTCCTCGCGCCGTATAACATCCAAAGGGGTGGGAGGGTGGGCGCCCTGGAGGCTGACGAGGGCATGGTGCAGGTCCAGGAAGCCTCCAGGGCGGAGCAGGCTGTGGGCGTGGCCACGGCGGTGCAGGCTGTGGGCGTGGCCACGACGGTGCAGGCTGTGGGCGTGGCCAAGGCGGAGCAGGCTGTGGGCGTGACCAAGGCGGAGCAGGCTGTGGGCGTGGCCACGACGGTGCAGGCTGAACCTCGGGCGTCCAGGGCGGAGCTGTGGGACCCTCGGGCGTCCAGGGCGGAGCTGTGGGACCCTCGGGCGTCCAGGGCGGAGCTGTGGGACCCTCGGGCGTCCAGGGCGGAGCTGTGGGACCCTCGGGCGTCCAGGGCGGAGCTGTGGGACCCTCGGGCGTCCAGGGTGGAGCTGTGGGACCCTCGGGCGTCCAGGGCGGTGCTGTGGGACCCTCGGGTGGCCATGGCGGTGCAGGCTCTTCAGGTGGTGAAGACCCTTCGGGTGGCCATGGCGGTGTTATTTTTCCGGGCCTCCGTGGATCTTTGGCCGGCCTCCGTGGATCTTTGGCCGGCCACGGCGAAGGCGTATAGCCCCCCCCCAAAATTTTCTTGGGGAGAAGGACAGGTTCAGGAACGGGAACAGACTTGACATCAACGGGCGCTGGGTCAACGGGGTCTGGGTCAACGGGCTCTGGGTCTGGGTCAACGGGCTCTGGCGCTTGGTCAACGGGCTCTGGCGCTGGGTCAACGGGCTCTGGCTCTGGGTCAACGGGCTCTGGCTCTGGCGCTGGGTCAACGGGCTCTGGCTCTGGCGCTGGGTCAACGGGCTCTGGCTCTGGCGCTGGGTCAACGGGCTCTGGCTCTGGCGCTGGGTCAACGGGCTCTGGCTCTGGCGCTGAGTCAACGGGCTCTGGCTCTGGCGCTGGGTCAACGGGCTCTGGCTCTGGCGCTGGGTCAACGGGCTCTGGCTCTGGGTCAAAGGGCTCTGGCGCTTCATGGGACTCGGAACTGGACGGGGCCAGCACATCATGGGACTCGGAACTGGACGGGGCCAGCACATCATGGGACTCGGAACTGGACGGGGCCAGCACATCATGGGACTCGGAACTGGACGGGGCCAGCACATCAGGGGACTCGGAACTGGACGGGGCCAGCACATCAGGGGATTCGGAACTGGACGGGGCCAGCACATCAGGGGACTCGGAACTGGACGGGGCCAGCACATCAGGGGACTCGGAACTGGACGGGGCCAGCACATCAGGAAGCTTGGGGCTGGGATCAGGCTCTGGCGGGCAGGTGACAGGCTCAGGCTCTGGCGGGCAGGCGACGGGCTCAGGCTCTGGCTGGATGTGGCTGACTTGAACCCCAGCCTCGGCAACCTTCTTTTTGGCCAGTCGCACCGATATCAGTGGGGGATCAGTCATACCGGATATCAGCCGGGGAAGTCCAGGGACCGATCTGGCGGCAGGGCTGATGCGGTGTGCAGGCTCTGGTGGGCAGACGATGGGCTCTGGTGGGAGCGTGCAGGTGATGGGCTCAGGCGTTGGCGTGCAGGTGATGGGCTCTTGCTCTGGCTGGCCGTGGAGATCGGGCTGGATGTCTCCCACGGTGAGTGAGGAACCACACACCCACAGCGTACGGGCAATGAATTTTACTAAAGGGAGGTGGAGATCTCCCAACAACAGTATCTGAGCGAGGGTATCGTCCATCCCACTCCAAAACTCATGTGTAAGGGACTCCTCGTCCCAATTAGAGTCCCGGAAAAGATGGAGATATATCTCCGCATATTCTTCCAGAGACCGGCCATCTTGTGGGACACAGAGTTCGTAGTTCATCCCTTTTTTTGTTATGGTCGATCGTTCTGTCAGGGTTGCTGTGCAGGTGACCGAAGACGAGGACACAGAAGCTTCAATATTAGAGTTTTAATAACAAACTGAAACTTTCCAAAATGAAACAAGAAAGAAACTCCAGGGCTTCAGGGTTTACACACAACCACACATGGACGACGATCGACAAACACTGGGAGAAAACACAGGGCTTAAATACACAAGGAATAATGGGATAATGAACAGAACACAGGTGACGGGAATGACTAATTAGGCAGAGCGGGAAAACTTAACAGGACTAAACCAAAAACTAGCCTGGTTCTACCAGACTCTCGTACATTTCATTTGTACAGAGAGTCTGGCATCGCTCCATTGACAAGCGTTAACTTCCTTGTAGGCGGGTATTCTATTGAAGTCTAAAACTATTGGATCTGACCTGAGTCACTCTATCTGCCATAACCAATCGCTAACGTTTGGTCGTGACATATGTCTTTTCCCGAAACCCGTGGGAGGATGGCCATGAACACAAAACTATAAGATTGTTCTTGCTCCGGCTTTACTACAACTCAAAATAATAACGCATGAGTCGACATCAACGTCATCGTTCTCAGCCACTCCCTCTGTTCGCTGATTGGTCCTACAAAAAATTGATTTCTGGAAACCGAAGTCTACAGCACAATCCCAGACGTAGTACTGAAGGAAAATGAAATTGAGCGGAAGTGCGTAGGAGGGCGGAGCCAGGCTAACCAAAAACCACAAAGACAGGGGAAACCAAGATCACAAAACAGAACTTAAACACATTGAATTGTTACATTAAGATGTTAAAAGGACTTCTAGTGAACGTTCCGTAAAGGTCCCGGAAAGATTTCTAAACGTCCCGCGAACGTCCCCTGCTAAGTCCTGCAAACATCCCGCGAACGTCCCCCACGACGTCCTGCGAACGTTTAAAGAACCCTACACGTTCTGGGGACGTTCGCGGTGGACGTTCAGGGGACGTTTTTTTGTTAGCTGGGCATATACCATTGACTCGCGCTAGCCTAGCACCAGCGAAATATGCAACTGGATGAACATTTTTGAAAACTGTCTCCACTGATAAATAACACACAGGCTCACTTGGAAATGAGGTCCGATGTCCAAAATCCTGAACCGCCTCTTTAAACGAGATACACTGAAAGCAGCACATTGTGATTATCGTTATGGGAATTATTGCACACGGCACAATTACCTTACTAAAATAAAAATCAGGAGTATAAACGTATTAGTTACAATAATAAACGAAAATACAATTCAAAAATACACAAAAGAAAGAAAATAGAAAACAATCTCTTTACCCGCAACTCGCCCGCTGGCGCTTAGTCTAATCTATCTAAAATAAACAGGATTATTACATTAATATGGAGGCAAAAGAAAAACAGTGGCTGACAAACTATTTAATAAAAACATTCATGAGATCACATGACGTCTTCTTGCTGAAGCTCTAAACATACTAGTGCCGGTGACATTTTTGTGTAGCTAGCTCCTTTAAAGCTTGTAGTTTAACTCATTTAAAACGGTAGCTTGACAAACTACAAGCTTTCGAGCTACAAGCTACGAGTTTCACACTGATCATGTGTTTGATGTGACCAGATCAAACTACACAACACAGAGAGAGCCGTCAAGGGTAACAACTGACCATAATCCAGCTGGTTCAGCAAAAATCATATTAAACTATTTAAAACAATAATCTTTACAAAATATCATAGCCACACACACACACACACACACACACACACACACACACACACACACACACACACACACAGCTTCATAAATGTCCAGTCTAAATGTGCAGTCGGAGAGCAGAATTTACTTGTAATTGATTTATCTTGTTATCAGAAATGCTTACTCTGGAGGGATCAAGCATCGGATCTTCAGTCAATCAGGATGCGTTTACATTTGTTAATCAAGTGTCTCTGTATCTGGACAATAACTGAAACTGCTAAATATTTAAATCAGGTCTGTAATAGGCCTTTATCACGGAGTGTAAAACAACTCTTTTTTTTTATTTATTGTTTTTTTTTGCTTTTTAGATTACATAACAAAAATGACATAATATGACAACACAAACTTGACATAAACATTCACTTAATCAAATGAAAAGAAAGGGAAAAAATCAATATATACACCAACAAATACATACAACCCCCCCCCCCCCCCCCCCCAAAAAAAATTACACAATAAGGCCTCCTAGTACAAGACACATCCAAAAAAACTTTCCTTACAGATCTTCTAATATATCCTCAGATATATCCTCATTGTTTTCTTTTTCCAAGAAACACATGAAAGGTTTCCAAGCATCTTCAAAAGCCCTATATCTGCCCTTGATAATATATGTTATTTTTTCCAACGACATATTGATTGCCATCTCCTTGAGCCATCTCCCTATACTTGGTGCCTCCAACTTTTTCCAATGAAGCGCTATAAGACGCTTAGCTTGTAGAATAGACATATAGACAAAAATATGTTCTCTTCTTTTCAATTTAAGATTACTAGGATATAAGTTTAATATAAAACATTTTGGTTCAAGAGAAATTGTAACATTGATTATTTTCTCTATCATAGTCTGCACTCCCTTCCAGAATTTCAAGATCTCTTCACACTCCCATACACAATGAAATAAAGTACCTTTACATAAATTGCATTTAGGACAGATGTCTGTAATATTCTTGTTGAATTTGTTTAATAATACTGGGGTCACATAATCTCGCATTAACCAATTATACTGTATCAATTTTAATCTTGTATTAACAGTTTGCTTCTGAGCGTCACTACAGACCTCACTCCATTCATTGATTGATATTTCCTCATTAAGGTCCTTCCTCCATGCCTCTAATCGAGAGTTTGCAGACTCCTGAGATCCTTCTACCAGCATGTTATATAAAAGTGAAATCAGACCTTTACTACAACAATTTTTGGTGACTTCTTTTTCCAAGATAGATAAAGGTGGTATATTTATAAAAACATTTCTGAAAAGACAAAATAAAACTCCTTATTTGCACATACCTAAAAAAAAATATTTCTAGATATTTCGAATTTAGTAATCATTTCTTGAAAGGACATTAGTTTGTCTTCTATATACAAATCCCCTATATTTTTAATACCTTTCTTTGCCCATAATTTGAAGCCCACATCTATTCTGCCCGGAATAAATTTTGCATTTCCCCATATAGGGCAGTAACGAGATAGTGAATTTGTATACGAGATACCCAAATATCTCTGCGTTTCATGCCACACCCTTACCATGTTTAAAACTATTGGATTTGTAACATTTTTCTTCATTTTCTTTAATACTTTACAATCTGAGTCATAAAGATACGTTTCCAGTGATAAGTCTGATTTAATTGAGTTTCTTTCCAATTCTAACCATGTTGGTGGGTCATGGGAAGAGGAGAAAAAAAACATAATAAATCTTAATTGAACTGCCAAATAATACCACTGGAAATTAGGGCACTGCAGCCCACCTCTATCATAAGGCAGATATAAGAGAGATAGTCTAAGTCTGGGCCGTCTATTATTCCAAATGAATTTAGTAACATTTGGACAAGGTGCTTGGGGGTGCTAGATGGATATTCTGAAAAAGATATAAAAATTTAGGCAATATATTCATTTTTAATATATTTATCCTCCCTATTACAGAGATGGGTAATGAGGTCCATCGTTCAATTGACTTTGCTGCATTATCAAAAACAGAATCATAATTTATTCCAACAACATCTTCCACCTTTGGGGTTATTTTAATACCCAGATATGTGAGAACTCTGGACGTTTTAAATTAACATTACTGCTAGGATTTTCCTGTTCTTCCTCATTTAACATCATAATAGAAGACTTTGCATTATTAATCCGATACCCTGATATTTTCCCAAATACCTCAATAAGATGCAGCAAAGCAGGAATAGATGTATCCAGCTTCTTTAAAAACAATATAACATCATCAGCAAAAAGAGCTATTTTATGTTCAGAACCGTAAATTGTTATACCTTCAATATCTCTATTTTTTCTAATTGCAATTGCAAATGGTTCAATGGCTAAAAGAAAAAGCAGAGGGGAGAGAGGAGAGCCCTGCCTACATCCCCAAGAAATGTTAAATGGCTTTGATACCATACTATTGGTCAGGACCTCAGCTATAGGATTATTATATAACAATCCGACCCATTTACAATAATTCTCCCCGAGTCCATAACGTTTCAACACGTCGAACAGAAAATCCCATTCGACCCTGTCGAAAGCTTTCTCTGCGTCTAATGACAGCAAAGCAGTGTCTTTTCTTCCCCTCTGGTCGTGCAAAATATTCAGTACCCTTCTAACGTTATGGCATCCTTGTCTATGTAACATGAATCCATTTTGATCCTTCCCTACTAAGTATGGTAATACATTTTCTAGTCTTCTTGCCAAAATTTTACACAGGATTTTCGTATCTGAATTTAGTAAACTTATAGGGCGCATATTTTCACATTTATTATTAGGCTTTCCTGGCTTGGGCAACAAAGGAATTAAAGCCCCGCTCATAGAGACAGGTAACTTATTTTTTTCAAAAGCTTCCAATAACATATCTAAGATGGGTCTTATTAATTTCTCTTTAAATTTTTTATATATGTCAATGGGGATGCCGTCCGGTCCCGCCGCCTTCCCTGCTTTCATCAGGTCGATGGCATCTATTACTTCTTGCAAACTTATATTTTTATTTAGCTCTTTCTTTTGTTCCTCTGATGTGCATGGTAAATCCAAATCATCTAAGAAGTTTTTTGTACTTCAGAACCTTGTAAACATTCTGAACTGTATAAATTTACATAGTAAGATCTAAACGATTCATTAATTTGTTTTGGGTCGACTATAAGACTACCATCAGTGTTTTCAATATAAGCAATAGCCCTCTCAGCTTGTCTAGTTTTTATTTGCCATGCAAGCAGCTTTCCTGTCTTCTCTCCTTGGTCATAAAAGGTCTGTTTTAATTTCAATAATTTGTAAAACAACTCTTGCTTTATCCTCTATCAATGGCAGTGCCCATAAAGCACGGGACTTTTGTGATATATTCATATACAATCAATCTCAAATATTGTAGGGTACTTAATCTACTAGTTTAAGTTTCCCAACATTAATCTTATGTGATGAAACAGAGAAAAATGTTATTCTGACGCATTGCATGATTGAAAGGAGAGCTCAAGCATTCACAAAAATTTGCTTTGTGTTGTAAATATAATTTAAATAAAAAAAATTATACACAGGCATTTTCCCCTAATCGTTTAGATCTCACTACTGATTTACACCGGCCTCGTAGACAATGAGCTCATTCAGATAATGTTGCACAATTAAAATAAAAGATGATAAAGCAGAAAGATAACACAGCCTCTATTATTATTATTAATTCTTGCGGAAGTTAAGTTTGTGCCACAAAAGCGTGGATGCGCAGTAACTGTTGTTGTGTTTAAACAGTATATGTAGCTATTTTTATACTTATTGCCATCTGTTTTACCATTTTAATCTAAGTTTTCCTTTCTGACAGTCACAATCAATAGTTTTAAACCCATCATCAGTGTAATCCTTTACAGTCAGGGCCATTCTAATATACCGTAATTCCTCAAATAAAGACCGGGGCCTTTATTTACCTGAACTGCAGATGGTAGCCGGCTTTTATTTGAAGCAGGCTTTTATTAGAGGCAGGCCTTTATTTCTAATTCGCGATCCCCGCCCGCCCGTCAGCCAAGTTTCTATGGTGACGCGTCATGCTTGGCATGTGTTCACCAGAGCCAAAATAGCGCTGTATGACAGATGTAGCGCTTTTATTTCTAAATATTAACAAACTTGCTTACCATGTCATCAACTATCTTATATTCTGACTCTCAAATCAGTGTAAGTGAGTTTGTTTTGTCGTTTAAAACCCTTTATAATTGATTCTGATCTGTAACGTGAGATCGGCACCGCAGTTCAGAGATTCCTGTCGGATTTATTACGTTACACTTACACAGCGCGTGAATTCTTCAGTTTCTCCCGAAATGCATGAAAGTAAGTGGCCGGTGAACTGGGAGAAGAATAGAGTAAACTTTATACTTACACTGTGTATCTGATATGAATAAAACACGTCGCCAAATATATTTGAATGGATTATTGCTGCTTCCATAGACACCATTGTGTATTTTACAAACTATAAATGTATTGTTTTGCTATAAATCTTATCTATTTAAATGTCTGAAACCTAAAATAAACATGTGGTTAAAACACTGAATAGTTGTGATATATGACAAGCGCACCGCGCGTCCGTCTTTGAGTGTACACTAATTTTTCCCCGGCCTTAATTTGAGACCGGCCTTTATTTGTCCGCGTTGACCACGCACCCGGCCACTATCAGAGGCCCGGCGTTTATTTGAATACCGGTTTTTATTTGAGGAATTACGGTAATGCACTTTAACAAAACTATATTCTGTGGAGAAACTGAGATGGAATAATATTGAAATATATATCATGATAAGGATTAGGTTTAAAAATAATAAATTCTCTGCACCACAAACATAATTTTTAACTACAAATTTTTAGTGAGTTTGAAAAAGTTCCTTCCGGTCAATTTTAATATGAATCACTTCATTCATCAAATATTTATCATTATATCACATCACGCTTAGTATTTGGTTTAATTAAATATATAGATATAAGACAGAAGCTTTTGAAGTAATCTCAGTGGCATTGATAGCTTTGGTAATCTGATATATAATTTGAATCAATCCTTTATCTTATCGTATTAAATAGTTTTCTGTATGTGAATTTCTATTTCGTGTGTAAGGGACTTTTATTTTGGTATGGTACATGACGTCATAAGTCTGCGCCACCCTCCTGCAGCTGTGATTCTGAAGAAGAAAGGTTAGTGTTTTTATCATTTAAAGTTTTTGAATCAATACAACCCGTTCAGTCGATTATAAAGAAAACTTTGAAATGAGTTAATTTTGAATGTAATATTAATGAACCGTTGTTTTATGAGTAGCGCATCCACACGTGAGTAACAGAAAAGCTGCGTGTGTTTTCGCTCTTTATATTGTGAATCAGTTCATCATAAACTCGCTGTTTGCTCTCTGGCAAGTAATGATAGAGAAACGGAGCTTTTCGTAACCTGTTCAGATTCAAATGAATCAAATGATTCAGAGTTTGTAAGCGCTCGAATCACCGACTCCCGCAGTTCACCGGTGTAAATGAGACATTCTACCAGAAACGTACATTTACAAATCTTGGGGGAAAAATATTTTATTCTTAAGTCTGAACATTGAGTCACATAGAGGACATGTTACACTATGAGAAACACATAGCATGCCATCTCAGCATGCTTTTATGATTGAATAAAATACATTTATACTCATTTCACCCCTAAAATGTCAGGCCCTGTCACAGAAAAATTTGGATAATGGTTTCCTAATTTCTTTGAATGCTTTACAAATAGCATTTTCTTATTGGTCACCTGCCCCTGATTGTATCTAACATGGTTTTGTAATAACTTTAAGAAATATTTAGCAACTTTTCAGTCAACTGTACACAAAATCACAAATACCTGTCAGGCACTCGTATAGTTGTAAGAAAAACTAGCTTTTCATAGGAGATTTTTACAAAAACATAGTGATAGATATATACCCCCACCTTCATCTACACAATTAAAGAGATTAATTAATCAATATTTCATCAAATAGTAAATTTTTATATCATAATTTTCTGTGTGACAGGACTGACTTTATGGATTTAGTTGATGCAGAAAAAGTTATGTTTTGTGTTCTTTAATTAATTTTTGATAAGAATTCCTATTTTAAATTATTATTTAAAAGTTAATGTAATATTAGACCTATATATTGTAATGTTCAGCCAAGGACCTAATTCATTAGAATATGACTGACAACTGATATAGTCCAAACATTTTTTTTAAATCAATAAACTACTTTTATTTCAATTAGGGATGGGCGATATGGCCTAAAATCCATATTGCGATATACATTGCAGCCTCTTGCGATAACGATATATATTGCGATATATAAATTATAATAGAACAATTTCAGAACAGGTTAGATAGACCATAAGGAAAGTCAAACTGCTATGTAGGCTATTTGTTTTAAAAGAAACGTATGTAGTTTTGAGAACATTTATTATGCAAAACTGTAATTATACAACATAATGTTGCAGATGAATAAAATCCACGTACACTAGCTGCAGAGACTTTAACAAAGAAAAAGCTTAAAGTATTGGGTTTCTTTCCTTTAGTGCATGCCTGTTTCACACATACTCCGTGTGCAGTGCATATGGAGTGTGTGTAGCGGTGGTATGCGGTGCAGGAGCAGCACATATTATTGTGCTTTCACATATGGTGCGTTTGCAGTGCGCAACTGATCTACGACAAACACAACATTTATCCTCTATTTTTTTATTTCAAATTACTATTTTTATTATTAGTGTCTTTTATAAAATAATATAAAAGAGTTTCAGCATTGCGATTCCATTTGTACAGACAGTAGGCTAGTAATACGCACTATTCACTTTTAAACTTAATACACTTAAAACGTAGCCTATTACTTATATAGATGTAGTATATATTAAGTTGCTCAAGCAACTACATTTACTACATTTATGTTAAAATTGCAAACATTTTAAATTAAAGCATACACAACTGACAAAAACAGCTTACCATACCTTTTCTTTTGCATTTAAATCTTTTTTACAAGAAATATTGCGGTCACAAAGAACTTGTTTTTCCACCTCCACAAGAGACAAACATCCATTATTGTCGCGTTGTTGAGGTAACTTAACTGTGTAGTTTTCCTTGCTTTAATTACCCCGAGCTTAAAGTTAAAAAGAAAATGATTGAAAAATAGTAGTATAAATGCATTTAAGGAGAGATTACTATATTTTCATATCAATTCGTGTTCATTTTGACCACGAGCCATGCGCTGTCACTTTAATTCAGCACGTGCAGCACAGACTCTGTGCAGAAACGATCTCAACGCATTGCCGCACCGCATCCGCGTGCAGGCCTGTTAACATGGGTACGGAAAAATACACACCGCATATGCCATATGAACCGCAAACGGAGTATGTGTGAAACAGGTGTTAGCCAGAACTGTTGCCCCTACAGAGTATAGTTTGCTGCTGTTCGTCGGACGGCTTAAAATCCGAACCTAATCCAAATATGGATGTTGCACCGGTCTTTTTCACCAGCTCCTCCGTTTCGCTTTCAGACGCATGTTTACTCAAGATGACGAATATGATGATGCGTTGCTGCCGGTTGCAGCTCGTGGTTCTAAATGTTTGCGGAAAATTGCGTCGACATGCATTATCGCGATAGTGCAATAGAATAAAAATCTCTATCGTAGACCAATTTTATATCGCATATCGTTTATATCGCCCATTACTAATTTCAATATAAAAAAATTCATTCAACAATTCATTAAAATTCTATTTAACAATAACATGGCCAGACACAATAAGAATTAAACAACTAAAATGGCACAAACACAGACGGGAGTGAAAACTATAACCCCATCTTGTGCTACGTGAATGCGGGTGTAGTAACCAGAACAAAGATGAAATTCAAGATATCATCATCATTCTTTATTCAGGACTTACATATAAAATGGTCCATAGCACTATACAAGATAAAGTACAAAAATAGAAAAAAGATAAAAAATTGTAAAAAATGACTACACAGTCAAAATTTCACAATACACAAGAGGAAATGTTCAGTTATTTCTAAGATAGTTATTTCCTAATCCCAATCCTCCTCAAGCTTTGCCCAAATGTGTTTTTGGATCTGACGGTGACGGTGGTTACAGGCTGAGGAGTTGGAGTGATATTTACCAGACCATGTTCTTCTCCGGTGGGCCAGAAGAACGGTTCAGTCCCACACGGTGCATGCGTCTCATCAGTGGCATTCAGTATGCCTGGGTAAATGTCTCCGCACCACTTCTGAATGACTTCTGGAGCCCATTCAATCTCTTCTGTTGTTAGTGTGCTTGGGTTGTTGAAGCTAAATGCCTTTGTGTTATAGCACTGTAGAATCGTGTCTCTCTACGTCCTGGTACAGCATGTGGCCAGGAGATGTAGTGACAAGCTGGTGTATCCTCATGGTTGATGGGGATGCTGTCTGGCATGTCTTTCATTGCCCTGTCAATAGACACTTGGCTTATACAGTTTAAGAGGGGTGCCTGTGTGCACCAAGGCCTCAAACAGATCCAATGCATTCTGGATATCACGGCCGTGGCTCCTCCACTCCTCTTCATAACACCTTTACCGTGGCTGGCCTTGAAGAAGTCCACGTCCCAGCTTGGAAACCCTTTTTGTGGAGGAGGGAGGGGAAGGGCAGAAGTTAATGCCCCATTTATGCCATTCATTTGTAAGGCCGTATCACATAGGGATGGTCCTGATGACTGGCATTTAAAAATTGCCATTACTCAGCCAGTTAGCATGCTAGCATGAAAACTGTTAACATGCAAGCAAGGAATTTCAGTAACATTTTAGACATGTTTTGGATTTAACTTTTTTATTTTGTTTTCTGTGATGTTTTCCCGTGACAGGGCCTGACCCTTTAGCTCGTCCTCCTCAAACAAGACATCCAAAAACAAGTTTAAAATCACACAATTCAATGAGAGAACTTACCCTTGATCATGTCAGCTTCACCTCTGTCAAATGATGTCACTTCCCTTAAATGAGTCATACCCTTAAAGGCGTATTGCACACGTTATGTCGAGTTTTATGTAAACGTGACAGGACTGACCGAAAATATGGGGACAGTTGTAAAATAGTATTTATTTGTAGAATTTATGTATAATTTCATGTTTTTAATAAAATGATATGCATGATAAGTTAAACTTGTTACTGATGGAGTTATTTTGTAAATAACAGTTTTTAGCATAACAAAACTATGAAAGCTGTTGCTCCAATTTGTCTGAGGACAAGGGCAGGATTTGTCATTTTCAAAAGTGTTTTTTTAATAAACAAAAAAATATCTGAGAACTAATGAATGACCATATTAATTTACAGACCAACTCACAGAAATCATCCATCAGTCAGTTTTAGATTTGGATGAAATAGTTTTTATTCACTGTAACAGACAGAAAATGTGCGTTTCTGGTAGAATGTCTCAAATGTGACAAGAACAACAACACACACATGTGGCATGACTAGGGATGGGTTAAGGTTTTAAAATTAAGGTTTTAACGGTATTACTACTCTTATCGATACTGCTGATCGATCCGGTACTTTAATGGTATTCTTATCTGTTCTTTTTGTTATTAAAAAAGGAAAAAATATATAATTCATTATTATATAATTAATATTGGTTTATATTTTGAAGTGTAAAATAAATATCTATAGCAAAAGAAAAAGCAATGCTTTAACTAAACGAATAAAACATTTGTTATGCAGAAGGGTGCAGGCTTTTTTTAATATACAGAAGATATAGGACACTAAAAACAAAGTACAAACACATGATCGTCAAACAAAAAACGTATACAATAAAACAAACATACAAATTACACAGTGCTTTAATTTCAGGAAGGTCTACTAACATTACTGTTCAGGGGCCGTATTCACAAAGAATTTTCAGGCTAAAAGTAGCTCCTAACTGGCGAATTTAAGTGCAACTCCTAAAAATAATGGGTGTGTCACTCCTAACTTTAGAACTCCTAATTTTTTTGACTAAGAGTAATTCACGAAGCATTTTAGCCCTAAAAGTAGCACCTAAGTCTGGGACAGCTTAAAAGAAGTCGAGGAGTCTGGGTGGAGGCGTGCCGTGTGGGCGGTAGCGCGCAAAGCTTTTGCGTGTGTTGTAAACAGACAGACTCGTGGTTTATGAGGACATGATTTATTTTTACAATAAACAAACTGACACCTACAGTGGCCAGCTAAACAAATGTATTTCAACACACAAACACACACACACACCAGGGGTGGGCGATATGAGCAAAAATTCATATCACGATATTTTTCACTGTCCGGACGATATCGATATTATATCGCGATATGAGAAAAAAAATTGGAATCACATTTTAGTACACCTTCGTTAAATTACAGGCAAAATATGCATTTTAACATTATATAACTAGAAAAAGGTGAGGGATTTCATTGGAGAGACCTGAAATGTTTTTTTTTTTATTGTGCCATTTTTTCTCAAAAAGTGCAAAATGAGGTAGGCCTGAATGCACTTCTTATGTCTTTCCACTCTTTGCCCGTCTTGTCATAATGAGTACCGGCAGCGAATGAAGACTTTATTGATTTCTGAGTGAGAGCCGTCTTTGGGCGTGCTCCGTCTCCGGAAATATCTGTTGTTATTATTGTTTTGCTTTCTTAAATTAGTTTTTATTTTAATATCGTTTTCAATTTTGCTTTAAATTTCAGTTTAGTTTTAGTTAGTTTCATTAATGGTTTTGTTAGTTTTAGTTTAGTTTTTATTTTGCAAACACATTTCTATTTAGTTGTTATATTATTTAGTTTCAGTTTTAGTAATTATAGTTTAGCAGAGCAAGCAGTACACTTCCAGTGTAGACCAAAGCGAGACGTTTAATTTAAGTTTAATGTTTGCACTGATTACAGTTAACTCTTGTGCAGACATCTTAATAATACAAATAAAATAATTGTTTGAGATTGAACAAAGCACCAAATAAATGGAACTTAAAAGTATACAAGAAAAAACTATGAAAAATTCATACAAACTAATTCATTAGTGTAAGGAGACAGAATAATACAGTTTGTACAGTATAAAAACCATTAAGTCTATGGAGAGTCCCCACAAAGATAGTGGACCTGTGTGTGTGTGTGTGTGTGTGTGTGTGTGTGTGTGTGTGTGTGTGTGTGTGTGTGTGTGTGTGTGTGTGTGTGTGTGTGTGTGTGTGTGTGTGTGTGTGTGTGTGTGTGTGTGTGTGTGTGTGTGTGTGTGTGTGTGTCGTGTCCTGGTATTCCATAGCCTACATTGCGGGGAAATGTCTCCACGTGTATAATAATATTATTAGCAGTAAATGTTTAGCAAAAACAAAGATAATAACAGCACCTTTCAACCTTCATGAAAACATGACATCTCAAACATACAGTAGCCTAGAACATTTAACGTTTTTTTTGTGCTTGACGAACTTGTTTTGGTGTTGCACCTGCCGCGTCTCGCAAATGAAACGGCATTCTAAAAATGCTGCGCTCAAGTTAAAAGAAGTCCAACTTGCGTCTTATTACCTTGTGTAATTTGCCATTCCACCGCAAAAGATGTATCCTTTATAAACAGCCGCTTAGCACTAGCGATGTGTTCTACTTTACGGTCCTTCATTGAGTGCGTGCCTCAGCAACTTCACGCGTATGAAGCGCCAAATCAGGCATTTCCGCTAAAGTAAAGAGCTTATTAATCACGAGCTCGATGATTTATTTTTGATAATTGAACAAAGTGATATAACTGCAAAATTAGAATTTATGAATATCTACGGTATCCTCGGTATCGCAAAATCCATATCATGGCACAACATAATACCGG
Source organism: Chrosomus eos (assembly GCA_036326025.1). Taxonomy (NCBI): domain Eukaryota; kingdom Metazoa; phylum Chordata; class Actinopteri; order Cypriniformes; family Leuciscidae; genus Chrosomus; species Chrosomus eos. The sequence goes on from JAZAVI010000859.1 coordinate 36,155, forward strand.
TAGTCACGTTCATACCGGTATAGCGCCCACCCCTAACATACACACACCATACATCGCATGCTCCATCGTTACTGATCATGTTGTTTACTTGCTGTGCTTACACGCCGATAGTTAACAACACACAGACATTTGAAGCAGTTTTACTCACCGCATGCGGTTCCAACACACGACCGTGAACCTTTATCATTGGGACTGCTCCATCTTTAAGTATTAGGCGATCTGCAAATCCGGCTTTGAACTGGGCTTATAACTATAACCGTCGAAATGAAGGGAACAAACAAGCACACTTGCACAACTCCGTTTCTGCTCTGGAAAAACAAAATCCATCCACAGGTCCCTTAAAGGGATACTCCACTTTTTTTGGAAATAGGCTCATTTTACAACTCCCCCAGAGTTAAACAGTTGAGTTTTACCGTTTTTGAATCCATTCAGCCGATTTTCTGATATTTAGAAGAACATCAGTAACCAGACAGTTTCTGGTCCCATTGACTCCCATAGTAGGAAAAAATATATACTATGGGAGTCAATGAGACCAGAAACTGTCTGCTTACTGATATTCTTCTAAATATCAGAAAATCAGCTGAATGGATTCAAAAACGGTAAAACTCAACTGTTTAACTCTGGGGGAGTTGGAGCCTATTTCCAAAAAAAGTGGAGTATCCCTTTAACGCTGGGTTGTTTGGAAATTTGTGCAGTGTTGTCTTGCCCTGGCAACCAAAAACACACTTTTTTGGTGCCATTTTTTTTGATTGCAGCGCAGCCGAGCCCAGCGCTCTGACGGGCATAGGCGTACTCTCGCACGCTCTAGGCTACAGCTGCGCACGGGAGAATTGCCCTTAAGACCCGTATAAGGAAATTCCGGCGCCGCTGACGTCACACACGCCCGTATTCGAAAAAAACTTTCCGAAACTTGTGACAAACCGGAAGGAGTATTTTTGGAACAGAAATACTTCATCAAACTTACAACTTCATTTTTGAAACTTTGTCCATGTTTAGCATGGGAACCCAACTCTTTAACAGTGTAAAAAACTCACTATGCATGAAATAGCATTTCACCCCCCCTTTAATGCAAAGTGTTAATGCAAGTGTCGTTTTTCATTATTAGGCAAGTGGCGGTTTTCATTAGGGTACTAGGCTACCTTGATTTAATTTAATTCATTAAATTAATCATAAAAGTGTATCTGTCCATCATAAAAGTGCATCTGTCCATCATAAAAGTGCATCTGTCCATCATAAAAGTGCATCTGTCCATCAAAAAGTGCATCTGTCCATCATAAAAGTGCATCTGTCCATCATAAAAGTGCATCTGTGCATCTGTCCATCATAAAAGTGTATCTGTCCATCATAAAAGTGTATCTGTCCATCATAAAAGTGCATCTGTCCATCATAAAAGTGCATCTATCCATCATTAAAGTGCATCTGTCCATCATAAAAGTGCATCTGTCCATCATAAAAGTGCATCTGTCCATCATAAAAGTGCATCTGTCCATCATAAAAGTGCATCTGTCCATCATAAAAGTGCATCTGTCCATCATAAAAGTGTATCTGTCCATCATAAAAGTGTATCTGTCCATCATAAAAGTGCATCTGTCCATCATAAAAGTGCATCTGTCCATCATAAAAGTGCATCTGTCCATCATAAAAGTGCATCTGTCCATCATAAAAGTGCATCTGTCCATCATAAAAGTGCATCTGTCCATCATAAAAGTGCATCTGTCCATCATAAAAGTGCATCTGTCCATCAAAAAGTGCATCTGTCCATCATAAAAGTGCATCTGTCCATCATCTGTCCATCATAAAAGTGCATCTGTCCATCATAAAAGTGCATCTATCCATCATAAAAGTGCATCTGTCCATCATAAAAGTGCATCTGTCCATCATAAAAGTGCATCTGTCCATCAGTCCATCATAAAAGTGTCCAACCGGCTCCGGGTAATCCATCATAAAGTGCTCGGTTGGCAAAGCGATGCGTTCTTTTAAGAAAAATGTCCATATTTAAAACTTTATTGACTTTCATTTTATCTTTCAGGGTAAATCATGAATTTACTCATTTTCTCAAATTTTCTCAAAAACCTCTCTCTCTCTCTCTCTCTCTCTCTCTCTCTCCTCTCTCTCTCTCTCTCTCTCTCTCTCTCTCTCTCTCTCTCTCTCTCTCTCTCTCTCTGTCTCCCTCTCTCCCTCTCCCGGACTGTGAATGGCAAAAATGCACCACAGACAGATGTTTTAATATTATTATAGAAATGGCTGGCGAGATAAGATTTTTCATGATAATGTCTTTATAGCAATAATAAATAGTACGTATATTTTCTTAATTTCTCCAGTACTGACAGCAGAACCGATAACGTCCGAGCTTATCGAGGCCCGTTTAAAACCCGGGTTTCGTTAGTTACCCATTCCAAGTAATGAGAACTTCTACAAATCAACTGACAATGTTTTCATCACAGTGTGATCCATTAAATATAATCTACAAATAATCATTTTTTTCTGTTAATTATTCTCCTCTTAAACAGGACAGAGTGTTCAAACACACAGAAAAACTCCTGGTGAAGCGACTGAGATCCACGTGACACACTATTATAAAGATGGCGTTTATTAAAGAGGAGAGTGAAGACGTGAAGATTGAAGAAACATTCAGAGTCAAACATGAAGATACTGAGGAACAGACAGAGATGGCGTTTATTAAAGAAGAGAGTGAAGACGTGAAGGTTGAAGAAACATTCAGCGTTAAACATGAAGATACTGAGGAACAAACAAAGATGGCGTTTATTAAAGAAGAGAGTGAAGACGTGAAGATTGAAGAAACATTCAGCGTTAAACATGAAGATACTGAGGAACAAACAGGTTGGTTTCATTCTCAAGTCTTTCTTCAGTCATTCTGGTGTCATGCGTCTCTTTGTTGGATTTATTACATGCATCTCGTGTCACAAATTAAATTAGAAAAACAATAAACAAATAGACAAAACAGCTATTTTGTATAACATTATTAAACCCAATAATTAAAAACACTGAAAATCATTTTAATAATGCAACGGTATCTAACAATTACATTTGTTTGATTAACATTGATAATCACACAGACAGCAGCAGGGTTATTAGGCTGCCGTCTCTTTAAGGGTGCTTTCACACCTGCCTCATTTAGTTGGGTTGAATCGCACGAGTTGGTTTTCCCCCTGGGTGCGGTTCATTTGGGCAGGTGTGAATGCAGGAATCGCACTCGGGTGCGCACCAAAAGCGGACCAAACAAATGTGCGAAGTCTTTCAAGCGAACTCTGGAGCGGTTCGTTTGTGGTGAGAACGTGATCCGACCTCGAACAGACCCAACTGCCAAAGAACTGCGCATTTTTGGACTAACCCAGCTGTCGTAGTCAAACACAACTATTATTTAGATTGTCAATAGCGCTCCCTTTAAGCCATGACTGACTTACCGCGTTCTGCACTCTCACTAAACTCTCCTCATAAACACAGAAGTTGTCCGCACTGCACAGGGAATCTCTTATATATATTGCGTCTAGACTTTGTTGTTTATGAGGGGATTTGCAAAAGGATAAAGCTTGTGCTGATTCTGAACATACATTGTGAGCGAATTCTCAGGTTTTTATTTTTTATCTGTTGGTATTTGTTAGAATCCACGATACCATTTATCTGAACAAGATGTCCTGGACCTCCAGCAAAAAAAAAAATAGGCCCACAACATTTAAGATCCAGCGCTATATTTAACTGGGTATGGGGTACTTTTTATCCCTGTTTGCACCAGACATATCTAGTAGGTTTGCAGCTAAAAAGCTCTTTTTCAGTTTCAGCTGAACACAGAATCCAGTCCGTTTTAAAGATCCAGTCGTGTCTGACACCTGAATATGCTGGAGTTTGTGTTTGGATGAGAGAGGAAGATTTTTAACCCTCCCAAACAACTTGTGGTGATGTAGGGGCTGTTTGATATTTTTTCTTTTATACTTTCTGTCCCCAAGACTCAACTAATCTCTGCAATTCTCCAGCTGTGATCATGGGGGAGTCTTTGGCCACTCAAACTTTCCTCCATTAAGACAATATAGACACACGTCCTCTGCCAGGCAGATTCGTAATCAATGGTGGAAATGTTGAATGTGTTGTAATGTGTGGATGTTCAATGCTTTAGCTAATTTGTTACAGACAATTTCTATTTCGTGAAGCTCAACTATATTCTTTGGTTTTACTCATTTTGATGGATGATTAAAGGAATTTGGCCTTTGTGTTAATTCATATTTATACTCCTGTGGAACAGGAAGTCATGGCTGGGAAATGTCATGCTCCTTTTCACCGTTGTGTGCTAAAAATAATTAAATATTAATGGGACTTAACTTCAGAGATATTTTACTCACAAGAATTTCAAGGGGTAACAATCAGGGGTTTCTAATTGTGGCCAATGTGCCTTGAATTTGATGCGAGCTGCAAACAACCAGTACAAATTGATGAAGAGAGGAGGGACATGCATTGTGGTCGTGTCTAGACACAGGTCCTCCATCTGATCTTGGTAAGGCCTGGATCCGGCTGACTACACCATGCGTTGTGGTCGTGTCTAGGTGCAGGTCCACCATCTGATCTGCATACGGCCTGGATCCGGCTGAATACATCATGCGTTGTGGTCGTGTCTGGGTGCAGGTCTACCATCTGATCTGCATACGGCCCGGATCCGGCTGACTACATCATGCGTTGTGGTCTAGGTGCAGGTGATGACAAAGATGACAGTTAGCATACAGTTTGGATGGGCGTTATGGTTCTGTTCTGGGCTAAAACTCCCTGCCCAACCATGCAGCCTAGCATAAGAGCAGGGAGAGCAGCTTTAGGGTAAACAGAACAGAACAAACATAAATATTTTGCAGATATCATTAAAGTTCAATAACTTAATGTACATCAATTCAAGAAAAATCAGTCTGACTTGAAGAGGAATGTCAGAAGCCCAAGTCCTGACTGGACAAGAAGAGGAGCTGGGGATGGAGGAGGGTAATTAGCTGCTGAGCCACATTTATAAAGATGCTGATAATAATCATCTGATAATCTTTTACAAAATAATGCTGTTGAGTTGCTGAATTTCTTGCGAGCATACCGACAGGGATATGGCTGTCCTTGTCCAACTTTTGCTGCATCACCCACAGCATATTTGGTTGTTTTCGGAAGATCTTTCTTAGGTTTACAGCGATGGTCCATTACCCAACAATGAAAGCAAGCATCAGGTAGTCAAAAACGTTAAGCGTACACTCAATCAGCATGGTTTTAAAGTACTAAATAAGAAGAAAGGTATAAGAGTTAGGAACTCCACGTCGGCTCAGCTCTTCGGCATTACGGATCTCCCAGAGGAAATCTTACTTTGACCCAGGAGAACGGATCGCCTCAACCCAGAGGTGCCAAATTTGTGTCTGTTGAATATCAACAACTTTTTATTTGTTGCAACTTAACTCCAGTTCTTTCCAATTTTTTTTCCGTCAACAACTGAAAAATTTGTCCAAATATCAGACTTTCCTTGTTTTGGTTTTATATAGTAAAACACCACTTCAAGGATTGGAGGACCACTCTCAACATTTGTTGACAACATTATTCGTGTTCAATAAAATCTGTGCAGTGCACTATTGTAGGTTTTTATATGGGCCAACTGCTTGCTTGAAAGTAATTGGGACAAATCCTAAAGAAATGATTGTCAATAACAATATTGACAAGAGGTTCTGAGATTCTGAGTACACCTTTTTTTCAGTTGTACAGTAGGTATAGGATCTAGCATTCATGTTGTTGGATTTAATGTTTTACACATCTAAATGTTTTCATGTCTGTTTTTAGTGCCATTTAACTGCTATTAACTTGTTTCTGTTTCTTTTCACCCTAGACCTGATGGAGCCGAAACTGGAGAGTCAAGAACTGAATGAAAGGGAAGAGAAAGATCAGTATGAGAAATGTCATGAATTTATGACTGTGGTCAAATCTTTTAGTTACTCACAGAGTTATACAACAGAAACTAGAAACCTCCAGGTGAGAGGTCACACTGGAAAGAGCCCTTTAACCTGCCAACATTGTGGAAAAAGTTTCAGTAGAAAAGAAAGCCTTAAAATCCACATAAGAGTTCACACTGGAGAAACGCCTTATGCCTGTCAACAGTGTGGAAAAAGTTTCAGTCGAAAAGAAAGCCTTAAAGTCCACATGAGAGTTCACACTGGAGAGAGCCCTTTGACCTGCCAACAGTGTGGAAAAAGTTTCAGTCGAAAAGACGGCCTTAAATTCCACTTGAAAATGCATGCTGGAGAGAAGCCGTTCATATGCCCTCAGTGTGGAAAGAGATTTACACAGAAGAAAACCCTAAATGGCCACATGAGAGTTCACACTGGAGAAAAGCCTCACACCTGCCAACAGTGTGGAAAGAGCTTCTCGCTACAAGGAAATCTTAAAATTCACATGAGAGTTCACACCGGAGAGAAGCCATTTGTTTGTGATCAGTGTGGAAAGAGTTTTAGATTTAAAGATAGTTTTAATAATCACCTTATGAGGATTCACTCAGGAGAGAAATGTTTTATATGTCATCAGTGCAATAGGAGTTTCACAGACAGGAATCACCTTGAGAACCATGTAAAAGTTCACATTGGAGTGAAGCCTTATATGTGTCATCAGTGTGGAAAGAGTTTCACATACAAAGCAAATCTTGTGAATCACATGAGAATTCACACTGGAGAAAAGCCTTTCACCTGTCCTCAGTGTGGAAAGAGTTTCACAATTAAAGGAAACCTTAAGATTCACATAAGATCTCACACTGGAGAGAAGCATTACAAGTGTCTTCAGTGTGAGAGGAGCTTTAAATATCACTCAGACCTGAAACGGCATTTGCAAACTCATTCTGAAAAGAAATAGCCATTTTTCTCAGTGACAAGGTTTAGAAAAAGGAGAAATTTCAAGAATCATCTGTGCATTCACTCTGCAGAAAGTCAATAAATACATTAAACTTACAAATACATATGAAAAGTCATGTAAATGTGAGACCCTGTTTGTGTTCTTCGTTTAAGAATACAGCAACAGAAAATGTCACTTTCTCACCTCAGCTGAATGTGGGCTTCATTGTTCGCCTTCATGACCACTTCATGTGGCTTCATGGCCACATCTGACCATCTTCTTTGCTATAGAGTCCAAGACGCACATTAAATACAAAATAAAAGTAAAAAAACAGTCAATTTCAAAATAAACACCTTGTGCAGACTCCATTGTATTGCACACCAATATATCCTTAGTAGAAACCATAGACTCAGGTAGAAACCTCCAAATCAAGAAAAACCAAATCTGACAGGCAAATCACTTGGTCTCGTTGAGTCTGTGTTGCTTTCACGTTCACGGAACCGCAGCACGATTCGAGAGCAACCGAACTCACACCACCACCTCCAGGTAGTCTCGGGTTCGGTACCCCAGTGCACATCCAGGTCCACATGACGGTGTTCACATTAGTGATTTTTCATGCGAACCGTGCCCCGTTTCAAACTAAACTGCCAGTGTGAAAGCACCCTTAGACTATTTAGAGGTGTTGCTCCATGTCAGATATGTTGGGCAGCTTATTTTGCAATGTATTTGTGGGGTATTTTGAATGTGCTGTAAAACAGACATCTCCAGGGATGGCTCCAGTTGGTGACAAAACTGGAGATGGTCCTCACTGCAGAACACGAAATCCAGGGGGAGGAGTTGGATCCAGATCCAACTCCTCCCACCTTACATGTACCTAAACCTTCCCATCTCCACTCCCTGATCCCTAAACCCACCCTTAATCCTACCCATCTCCACCCCCTGATCCCTAAACCTACCCATCTCCATCTCTTAGATCTGGATCCAACTCCGCCCCCTGGATCTTGTGTACAGCAATGAGGTGCTACTGCAAAACTGTGGCAACGAGATGTACAGTTTTTCAAGCGTCTGCTCATCTGTAATGTGACTGTAAACGCTCCCATCATCTCACAATAAAGCATCAAACTTCATCATTCTTCCTCTGCTTTTACTGTCTTTCCTTTTATGCAACATGACAAGATTACATTAAATACATTTCCTTATGTATTACCTCATTATTTCATCTTACTCCGTTAAATTTAGGTGAATTTTAATTATTCTATTTAACTTTTTCAATACATTTTACTTGTTCATTAGGAATCAATGTCGCATAGACAACCTTGCGCCGGCCATTGTACGCGGATCTCACGATCACAAACTTGTCACTC
>JAZAVI010000860.1:0-39829 GCA_036326025.1 Chrosomus eos
AACCATCGTGCGAAATACCGGAGTGAACATGGCTGTCAACAACTTTTGTAGATTATGTGAAGTAAATCTACGCATCCACGGCACAATCGGGGCCTCTAAACTAATATTTGACAGTAAAGAGAAACAGGAAAATATTTGCAGGCAACTGTCAAAGTTAGGATTAGTTCTGTCAAACACAGCTCTTTGTTCATCTCGAGTCTGTCGGAAATGCTGCAACTTAATTGTGAGATTACCGCATGACATGGCAATATTTAAGAACTGGAAAAAAAGGAGACACTGACCTGTCAAAAGGGTGCCAGTTCGAGCTCGACAGATAAAAGAGACCGAGATACACCCTCTAAAACTCCAAGGATAGGGTTAGAGGGGACACAATCGCAATCGCCTTGCCGGTCTTTGGCAATATTTGATAAATTAAACTTTTACCAAAACCTGTCGGGAGTAGGGCCACGACATCACCTCCATTCAAAATGTTTACCAAACACTCTTCTTGTTCGTCCATCAGTTTGGAAATGTCGGGAATATTCTCCACATCAGAGCGAATTGCATCCGCGTCTCCATATCCTTATCCATATTTCTTTTACTGTTTATGATCCGCGGCCGTTTTCGATTTCCCCAATCTCAAACTTGGCGCTTAGCATCTACGTCACGGCTCTCAGCCCGCCCTCTGTTCGTTGATTGGCCTGGCTGTTTTCAGGCCGGAGGAAAACTGAAAGACATGTCGATGTCTCAGACTAAGTACAGAAGTGAAATGAAATTGAGCGGAAGTACGAAGTCTGACGTAGTCAGGCTAGCTAAGCCCCCAGTGACACTTTAGTTTTGGAGCTAATGCTATTAACTAGTTTCATTACAGTGCAAAGGCAAGGTTTTATAATCACTGTGGTCCCAAATGTGAGGTAAGGTTAGATAGGGAGGTTCGGGGTTTCCCAGAGAAAATTTTGATTTCTCTGATCTACATATGTGCATTTTAAGATGTTTTGAAGGCCAAAAAAATTGGATAACAGCTTTAAAACCATGTCAGTGGGCAGCTGATTATTTTTCTCTCCTCATCAGCATCACACTCTTTTTCTCTTTTTACTCTTTTTTGTTTTATCTTGCCCTGTCTCTTCCCCTCCTAAAGCTGAGCTTTGACTGTTATAGGCTTTTCATTTTTGTCTGTCAGTGAAGAAAGTAAATAGGGTCAACTGATAGGTTGATTTTGCCTATGAATCATTTTCTCAGACGTGTTTATTTACTGAAAGCTACTAAAGCTAGGTAATTAAGTTTATTAAATGCATTCACAATATGTGAATATGTGAACGCGCTCAGCAGCGTCTGTGAACATAAAGTCCGCCTACTTTGATGCGATTGGTCATCTCAAATATTCTGACATTGACGAACAGTGACAGACCAATGAGGCTCAGATGAACACACACACACACACACACACACACACACACACACTGTCCTCTGACGTGCTCTCTGCTCTACTCGCTGCGGATTGCGGAATCAAGATGAAGATCACGCTGAATCTGATTATAACAAGACTAAAGCGAACACGAATTTGTGTAGCCTACATTAATCACACATTTTTAGGGGGGCTAGGCAGAAGTTTAGGGGGGCTGAAGCCCCCCTAAAAAGGGCCTAGTGACGCCCCTGCTTCCAAGCCATGTAATAAACATTAACAACAACAGATCACCTCATATGCTACATCCATAATAAATAGCCTAGTGTCTAAACAAAAAGAGCAGCAGTTTGTAAATCTTGGGCACTTCAAGACGTTATATATGATTTAAGCTAATGTTGGAGCTTTAGGGGAAACGCCAAAATTAACCATCGTGGTCCATCTATTGCTCATTGTGAGCTGCAATATCAATTACAGCATGATTTCTCATGCACTCTGTATAATAGCAGCAGAATGGGCTCAACTGAGGTTGGTGGAGCAGTGATGTCACCAAATACAAATCCTAGCATCTCCACACAGAAGAGACTGAGATGCACAAATGGACTGATGTACCTACCATTAAAAGGGTACCTATTATGGCATTTAAAATGTTCCTAATAATGTTCTGGGAGTCCCCAACTGTAGCCGCTAAGCATAAACTTAACGCAACTGAGGGCTACGCAGAGGGTTGATTTTGGCTATAGTTGACGCGCTTGTAGTGACCGTGTTTGGCTCTCAAATAATGGAACGAGTTCAAGTTCTTATTTCATCTCTGTCGTGAGAGATATGATTTATTGTTTCACAAGGTTGCATAATCCATATCGGAACAATATTCCATCTTCATCAAACAAAAATACCAAACATACAGCCACCTCATCCGTAGCGGTCAAAACTATTTGGCCTTTTCCCTCTGGCAACACCTGTGGCTCATTACAGCCACTCTCTTAAGTAGAGTGAGTACAAATTACCCATGCCATGACCCTAGCACCACCCGCTGGTCAAACTCAGTAGTGCAACATAGAAATGGCTCCTACACAACCGGCCCCTAATTGCAATGGTTAACAAACATTACAATTCAACACAAAACAATTTAAGGAGCCATTACCAACCTGACTAAACATTTTAGTCGCAGTGAAATTCATACACATTACACAGAAATTGCCTTTTAACCTGCGGCTTCAAGCAACAGGCAGAGCTTTGTTACAGGACGTTGAATGACACTTGACTTGGTCTGCAAACGCACTGAACGCACAAATCCCCTTTGATCCCGGAAAGCTTCCAACACTCTTCCCAGTAGCCAAGAGCCTCGTGGGGCAGTAGGATCCATAATAACGACAATATCTCCAGGCTTTAGATTTCTCCTGATTTCATTCCATTTTTGCCTCTCTTGCAGCAAGGGTAGATATTCCCGTACCCAGCGTTTCCAAAAAAGTTCAGCAATATACTGAACTTGCTTCCATCTGCGTTTTAAATACAAGTCATGTGGCTCAAACAATCCTGGCGGCAATGATGGATTTCCTTTCATCAGAAGAATGTGGTTGGGAGTAAGTGGCTCCAAATCCATTGGATCGTCTGAGAGTTTGGTGATAGGCCGATCATTTAGGATGGCTTCAGCTTCACACATAACTGTATGAAGCCCATCATCGTTCAGGGTCTGCTGTTGAAGAACTGAACTTAGAATCCTTCTCACCATGCGGATAACCCGCTCCCAAACCCCACCATGGTGTGAACCTGCTGGAGGATTAAAGCTCCACTTAACTCCCCTTTGCCGCAGAGCTCCCTGAATTTTTCCATGATCCAAAGCTGCGAGAGACTCTCTTAGTTCCCTCTCCGCTCCTATAAAGTTAGTTCCATTATCAGATAAAATACGAGCAACTTGACCTCTTCTACAAATGAAACGTCGCAGAGCATTGATACACGCATCAGTGTCTAAAGAGTCAGCCACTTCAAGGTGGATTGCTCTGCTTGCCAGGCAGGTTAGTATGACGCCATAGCGTTTAGCTGTACCACGTCCTTTCCTCACTATAATTGGGCCAAAATAATCAATGCCAACGTTGGTAAATGGTGGTTTGTCAGGAAGAATCCTTTCCTCTGGCAAATCTGCCATCTTTTGCTCCTGCATGTTTCCATGATATTTCTTGCAACAGAAACATTCTGTAATGACCTTTCTTACAGCGGAGTTGGCGCTAGTGACCCAATACTTCTTCCGCAGTGTTGATAGCGTGTGGTTCCGACCACTATGGCCCTGCTGCTGATGAATGTGCCTGAGGATGAGAGTGGCCACATTTTGGTCCTTAGCTAGGATTAGCGGATGCTTAATCGACTCTGACAAAGAACTTTTAGTCAGTCGCCCTCCAACTCTGAGAAGCCCATCATCCAAGCATGGATCCAACCTGTAGATTGTACTACGCCTGCTCACTGTAGATTTCCCAGCTGACAAAATGGCGATTTCATCTCCAAATCTTTGTTGCTGGCAATATCGAATAATAGCCAGCTCAGCTCCCAAAAGGTCATCTATGGACAAAATTTGTCCTCCAGGCTTGTCTTTGAAACCTAGCCTCCTCCGTGGCATATTATTGTCTGTGCTCTGCTTACCAGCAACAGCAGTTTTCTCCTCCCTCCTCCTGCGGCATTTTTCCAACAGAATGGTTTTCCATTTAAGTAACCAGGCTACTGCCACCTTGAGCTTACTCCAACTAGAGAAGTAGGCCAGTAACCGGTTTGTGGCAACATGTAAGCCATCCACAGACACAACATTCACTGTGACTTCCTTCTTGACCTCCTGATCATCTGGTTCTATGATAGTTTCTACCACATTTGTTGTCCAGTTAGCTTCTGGTTTACACAAAAAACTTGGACCCTCTATCCACCTCCTGCCATGAATGAAGTCTCCAACCCTTACTCCTCTGGATGCCTCATCCGCTGGATTTTCCTTGGAGCTGATGTATCGCCATTGTGAAGTTTCAGTGGCTCCTCTTATAGTCGAAACCCTGTTCGCCACAAATGTATGGAAACGTTTATCCTTGTTGTTTATATACTTCAACACAGAAGTGCTGTCGGTCCAAAAAATGGACTGCTGCAACTGGAGTCTCAGCTCAGCCTTCAGCATAAGATCAACACGAATGGCAAGCACAGCAGCAGTCAGCTCCAGGCGAGGAATAGTAACGGTCTTTAAAGGTGTAACTCTGGCTTTGCCCATTAGGAATGCAACATGAATGTCATTCCCATCATTCAGCATCCTGAGATATGTGACTGCTCCATATCCTGTTTCACTAGCATCTGCGAAGTGATGCAGCTGAGCATGTCTTGATTGTCCAAAGCCCTTGGGCTTAATGCACCGATCGACTTTAAATTCAGACAGCATATCCAGGTCCTCCAACCACCTGAACCACCGTTGCAAGATGTCTTGTGGTACAGTCTCATCCCATCCATAATTTCTTCTGCAAAGTTCTTGCAGCATGATTTTGGCAGGCAACACCACAGGTGCGACAAAACCAAGAGGATCGTACACAGAACTAGCCACTGACAACATTCCACGCCTGGTGACTGGCTTCTGCTGGATCTCCATTTTGAACTTGAATGAATCACTCTCAACGCACCATTGTAAGCCAAGAGCTCTCTCAAGAGGAAGTTTGTCTCTATCCAGATTCAGTTCAGTCAGATCTTTAGCTCTGTGTTCCTCTGGAATAGTCTGCAGTGTGGAGCGACTGTTACTAATCCATTTCATCAGAGTGAATCCTCCTGCCTGACAGAGAGTAATTAAATTTTTGACCATGAAGGCAGCTTCTTCTTCAGAGGGCATGCTCTTCAGACAATCATCCACATAAAAGTTCTCCTTGACTGTTTGAAGAACTTCAGCCGGAAATTCAGATTGGTTATCATCTGCTGTTTTTCTCAGAGCAAAGCTAGCACAACTCGGGGAGGACACAGCACCGAACAGATGGACCGTCATACGAAAATCAGCTACTTCCTTGGTGAGATCTCCCTCTGGCCACCATACAAAGCGCAGGAAGTCTCTATCCTCCTTTGCAACTCTGACCTGATGGAACATTGCTTGTATGTCGCCCATAACTGCTACAGGTTCCAGCCTAAACCTGAGCAGGACACCAAGCAATGTACTGGTCAAATTGGGACCCTGCAAGAGCTGCTGGTTCAAAGATGTTCCCTTAAAGGTCGCACCACAGTCAAACACCACCCGCAGACTCCTCTTCCTGGGGTGATATACACCATGGTGCGGGAGGTACCACACCCTTCCACTACTGTGATCCAACTGCTGTTCTGGAACTTGCTCTGCATAGCCCAGACTGATCACCCTGTTGAGGTTCATTTTGTATTCCTCATAAAACTGTTTGCTATTAAGGAACCTCCTTTTCAGCCCGAGCAACCTTTGCTTTACCACAGAGAAGTTGTTGGGCAGACATACATTATTCCTTTTAAAGGGCAGCTTCAAACTGTAATGACCATCTTCAAGTGTTGCAGCATTTTCCATAATCTCCATGAACCTGATGTCTTCTATTGAAGGGCCTTTCTCCTCTGTAGCTCTTTCACTGAAATCATGATTGTACTGGCTGTGTAGCATTTCTTCCAATCGGCTTACGGAAATCCTGTTGACAACTACTGAAGGAGCTTCTGTTTCCAAGCTGCTGTCATTAGACTGCAAAGGGCCATTAAGGACCCAGCCCAATACTGTCTTAATTGCATATGGTCCTCCCCCTTGGCTATTTATGACCTCCCAAGGTTCCAATATCCTGGGAGCATTGCTTCCAATCAATAGGTCAACATTAGCCTCTAAGCTGGGAATCTGTACTTTTGCCAGATATGACCATTTTGCCAACTCCCCTTCAGAGACAATACTGTCTGCACTTACAGGCATTTTCTTCTGCGTGAGGACTTCTGGTAGCTTATAGAAGACATTGCTCTCCACACCAGACACCTCCAAGTCACACAATAAATTTGTTGGCATGACCCTTTCCTGTCCCATGGTTTGTAGCAGAAAGTGGGTTTGTTTACCAGACAGCCCAAGTCTTTGCATGAGATGTTCTGAACAGAAAGTGGCTGAACTGCCAGGGTCCAGAAATGCATATGTTTGTATTACTCTGCCCCCTTTGATGGATTTAACTTGGACTGGCAAGATGGAAAGAAGGCAGCGATCACTTCCGACCCCTACACGACCACAGGCTTCTTTAGACACTGCGTTGTTAGGTCTCACAGGCTCCTTAGCTCGCTCTGTGTCTGCATTGGTTTGATCTCTCTTGTCAATATGAAGCACACTAGGATGGTTTTGACCGCAAATCCTACAAGTCGCACGCATTCCACAATTGCGACTCATATGCCCAGCATATAAACAGCCAAAACAAAGCTCTTTCTCCTTTAGAAAGTTTATTTTGTCCTGGTGCTTCTTTCTTTTGAACTGTTGACATTCCTCTAAAGAGTGACCTTGCGAACAACACACACAAATTGACCTAATAGTAGAATCATTTTCTGGCAAGACTGTCTTTCTCTCTCTGAAGTTATTAGCTGAATAAACAGGGGCAATGGTGGTGGCAAAGCTGTTTCCTTTAAATCTTGTGCCTGGCTGCGACTTCAGCCTGTCGACCTTAGCACCACCTGTTCCTGGTGCTGAGTCCCGAATATCGCCAAACAAAGGGTCTGACAGAATACGGACATGTTTCTCAATGAATGCCACCAAATCTTTGAACAGAGCTCTGCGGTCAGATGTATGCATTATGTTATGTGCCACTGACCTCCATTGCTCCCTCAGCTTGAACGGGAGCTTAGACATGACTGTTCTCATGTTGCTCGTCATGTCTAACTCCTGCATATATTGTATGTTCTCCATGACATTACAGCATGAGCGCAGAAAAAGTGAGTAGGCCTGCAGTGCATTGACATCTTCTGCCCTTATAGGTGGCCACGCAAAAACCTTTTCCATATATGCAGAGGCAACCTTATACTCATTGCCATAGTGTTGTTTAAGCAGCTGCTTTGCTTTAACATAACCTAGATCAGCTGTCATATGCTGGCAGCTTCGTACCAGTTCCCGTGGCTGTCCTCTCGTGAATTGTTCCAGGTAATATAAACAATCACCTTGACTGACCTTATCCTCCACTACCTGCTCAAATGCTCGTTTAAATGAAATATATTGAAGAGGATCCCCATCAAATAAGGGAATCTCTCTTGCAGGCAATAACATGAAGCGTTGCTGTTGGACCAATGCAGTAGTTATTTTGTTTTGCCTTTCCATTATGGAACAGATGTTCCCCCGTTGCTGTTCCTCTACTGGCTGAGCATTGACCAAGTGGGGCCCTAAAGGTTGTGATGGTAAAATATGGTGATCGTCCGTTTGAGAACCAATCCTCTGGTTTAGCCCAGCCTGGCTTTGTTGACTAGCCTGCTGAGTTAGCATAGCTGTAGGTTGTGGATTGCCAATTGGCAGTGACCAATCCTGGTCCTGCTGTGCGTTGTGGTGGTTTACAGGCCTGTATTCCTTTGCCATAGGATTGAGCTCATCAACAGTTACCATTCTTTTGTTTTTACTCATATAAGAACTCATTCCATTAGATGTGGCGCAAATGTCAGAGCCAGAGGCCAGCACTTCCAGCTTGGCATTGGAGGCAGCTAGCATAGCTTCCAGTTCAAGTTGCTCTCTTCTCCTTTTTAGTTGTTGCTCCTGTTCCTCCAATGCATGCATTTCCTTTAAAGATGCAGCCCGAGCAAGCAATGCAGCTCTTTCTGCCTTTTCCATTATTCTGGCAGAGTTAGCAGATTTTCCACTACGAGAACTCCTCCTGCTTGACTGTTTGCTAGGAACATTTGAGACACTGTCCTCTGGCCGGATATCATCACTGTCATGCTCATCCCTTTTATCTTTTTGAGAACCTGTTTTATCACCACATTCATCATCTTTGTTACCTTTCTTTGAGTGAATAACATATAACCAGCGGTTCACCTCAGACAGAATTTCATCATTGCAGATCATTTTTGCCTTGAACCAAATACCATGTTTTTCCTTTTCACCCTCAGGTAATATGACCATCAAGGAATCATGAACACATTTTACATCATCACACAAATCAACAAGAACACCCAGAGCTTTTTGTACACCTTCTTGATCACTTATTTGCATAAGCTCTTTGATACGTTCTCTTATCTTAGAAGCCTTATTTAATTTAACCTTCCTATCATTTTGCAACCTTTCCAACTTTTGTTCAAATGCCTTTGCAGTTAATTTTACAACACGTTTTTCTTTCTCTTTTAACACACCAGAACTACTTGCTTTACTGTTACATTCAGCTGATTGCGCAACCGCCTCAGCAGCTGACGCATCTTTTTCAAATAAACTCATGTTGTATTTGAACGTCACACAGTTAGTAATCAATAGTCAATGTCATTTATTTTCAACCACAAAGTTCCTTTGTTCAGTTATTTCTTCACCAATGCATTGGAATTTTACACCCGGGTAAGTATGAGTAGTGTGCACACATTTTTATGAATGGCCATTCAATTTCTTTGTAGCGCTACAACATACCTTGCGTAGGGCGCCTTGTAGATGAATAAAATCCAGCTCACGATGTCCTCACATTGGTTGATGATAAACGAAGTTTCGCGTTGTCCTCGTACAGCTGAGCAGACTTTGGCTTGGTTCCGGACTGGCTGAGCACCGCCGCGTCCTCTCACCGATGCTGGGCTAAGCGGGTAATCTCCCCGCTGACTCCGCTTCAGCCTGTCCTCTCGCCGGGTTCCGGTGTGTAACACGCGGGCAGATACACAATGAGCAGCTTTCAGATATCCGATTTCCAACGGCAACTCCGCATGTCTTTATCTCCACACGCGACGATCTTCCCGCTTCATAAAGGCTAGTTTTTGACTTTTGTAGCCGCTAAGCATAAACTTAACGCAACTGAGGGCTACGCAGAGGTTGGCTATAGTTGACGCGCTTGTAGTGACCGTGTTTGGCTCTCAAATAATGGAACGAGTTCAAGTTCTTATTTCATCTCTGTCGTGAGAGATATGATTTATTGTTTCACAAGGTTGCATAATCTATATCGGAACAATATTCCATCTTCATCAAACAAAAATACCAAACATACAGCCACCTCATCCGTAGCGGTCAAAAACTATTTGGCCTTTTCCCTCTGGCAACACCTGTGGCTCATTACAGCCACTCTCTTAAGTAGAGTGAGTACAAATTACCCATGCCATGACCCTAGCACCACCCGCTGGTCAAACTCAGTAGTGCAACATAGAAATGGCTCCTACACCAACAACAGTTTTACATGCATGCAATGACAAAAAACACTTTTGTTGTCTTATAATATGCATTTATATTTACCTGATTTGCTCACCGACTCCCTAATGATTCGTTTGACGACTCATTTGTCCAAACCCTCCTTTGCGTGACGCTAATCGGCGGTGATTGGTCAGATGACGCAGTCAGTTATATTTTGCGTTAGCCCAAAGCTTAAACATATTGATAAAGCACTGCAGTACTACAATACGCTTCACATAATTTCACATATTTCAAAAAACAAAAAAAATGACATTGGAGACCTAGAAGCTGCCTAGCGTAACTCTCACTCTCTCAGACACACACGCACACACACACACACACACACACACACACACACACACACACACACACACACACACACACACACACACACACACACACACACACACACACACACACACACACACACACACACACACACACACACACACACATAAAAGCAACAATTATTAATAGTATATCAAATAAAGAAGGAAGGCTTGCTGCGCTACTGTGATTCCCAAACAATCCGGTGCAACCAGGGCAGGACAAGACAAGGCAAAAAAGGAAAATCGCCGGTGCAACACATAAATCCTCTCAGTAATTCGTTTATTTACGGTACATAACTGTTATGTACCGTAAATAAACGAATTACTGAGAGGATTTATGTGTTGCACCGGTAATTATTAATAGTACTTACAGGTTGTGATTCGGAGGAGGAAGCTGATCCAAATAAACTTGGTATTGAACGTTCCTTCAGTATCAGGCGACTCGCGAATCCACACTTGAAAGCATTGGTCTTTGTGAAGCGATCGTCATTAAAATAACACGAACACAGCTCAAGGTGGCTATACTTGTGTGGTATAGTTGTAAACAACTTTTGATTCGCACTTCAGAACAGAGTCTCGTCGACATGTTGTTGTCAGGTTTCTCTGTCTGCTCGGTGCGCGCAATGAGTGGGCGTGTCGAATTCAAATAACTTGTACAAGTGACGTACGAAAGTGCATCGTTCGTCTATCGATTCATATCAGCGACTCAGAGTCGACTCTTACTTTTGAGAGACAATAACTTTGTATACGGTGAACTTTCATATTTAAAACTTTGCAGGATGTTTTTGTTCACTTAGATCTATGTTACACACTACATGAAAGGTAATTTTCAAAATTCCATGATAGGTACCCTTTAAAGGTAACAGTGCATGCATGCATAAGTATAAATAAAAGCAAGATAGTTTTGACCTCCATGACAGATTAGGCGTCACTTGAAAAAAACAAGTAATCTCTAGACAGTGCGTCTTCCCTCTTTGAGTGCTCAGGAAAGAAGTTTGATTTTTAATTTAAGTCTTTTTGATTTTTGTTTAACCCTTTAACTGTCACCCCCCTAATTATTGACATTAAAATGCACTATACAAACCTAAATGGTTGTAATTCAAGAATGCTTTGGAATATTGGTCTTGTTTTAAAGAAAACAATCAGCAGATTATTACTGAAGTGAAATATGTTTTACTATAAAATAAAAGATATATATCTAACCAAGTTGTGTTCCAAATTTAAAGTTGATATCACAAAAATTGAAGTTCCCATGAGATTTTGTTTAGGTGTTATACCAAAAATAGCCACCGGGTGCCATTGCATTCCATTGAATTTAATTGTATGCATTCTGCCATAACAAATTAATACATTTCTATCCAAATATCACTTCTGTCACTAAATATGGAACCTTGAGACTCAGACCTTTCTGACAATATGTGTTTTGTCAAGATTAGAAAATTTTTGATAATTATGAAAGATGATGCCCAAAAGGGGAGGGGCCTAATAAAAAATACCGTTTCTATGGTAACGCAACGTCCAATTTCAAAACGGTTTTCACAGGATGAATTCTGAGTTTGTAAGCTTTCAAATGATACCTAATTTATGATAACTACTAAAATATGTGATATAATTATATATATATATATATATATATATATATATATATATATATATATATATATATATATATATATATATATATATATATATATATATATATATATTATTCATTTTACTTTACTTTTTAAAATATAATTTTATCTTTTTTTATTGACAAATACTAGATTGTTTTATTATGAACTTTTAGCATTAAAAAACAAAGTTTCAACTATTAAATGTGTGTGTCAACTTTTTGTGACAAAGGTCAGAAACTCAAAAAAAAAATTTTGAGGCGTAAATTCACTGGTCATAAATTCATATATTACTGTTCATACATAATTAATAAGAAAAAAACAACGCTAAAATATCTATAAAGGAGTCTTAGACCTTTCCAAGATATATAGTTTGTCATAACTAGATTAGGATTTAATAGTAATATAGTGAAGTAAATTTAGGTTGCCCATATACGGGCAGGTTATGCAGATAGTTGACTGAAACCTTGATTGCATCACATTGGAAGCTTTTGGTTTAAATTTAACCAATTAAATGGGAACCATTTAAATTTCGTATTTAAATGGTGTGATGGCTGAAAATGTACATGTTTGCTGTTTTTCTACATTAATCCAAATAGTTGCATTTCTTGGGGCTTTGACATATATGGTGCTGAATAATTTGTATTTTCATGGTACTCCAATTACCATAACTTCACATACGATATTCACATGGTACAAAAAATCATAGCAAAACAATTTATATGTCCATAGGTTAATATAGATGTGTGTAAACAACAAATTAAGTGTGAAATAAACACAATATAAACTTCAAAATACAGTGTCGAATGCTAGTGGCCCTTTTTATGCACGTTAAGTTGTAATGTGTTTCTGTTATGTCGTTAGGTTATTTCTGACATCATGTTTTACATAAATGGGCCTTCATTGCATATAGGACCAATTACTGCTCTGTTCCCTCTGGATCTGGTCGTTTCCTGCGAGCACTGGACTCTTAGCAATGCTTTCTGTGTGTCTGCATGTCTGAGTGTTTTTCTTTTCTGTTTTATCCCTGAATCTTCATGAAAATGACCGAGATCAGATTGCTAAGAGATGGGCTGCTGATAGTGCTCACAGGAAATTAAGCTGGACATTTTAATCAAGGCCTCTTTGAAAATGAGACCCATTTGCTTTTAGTGGCTTGCATGCTATCACTGATGGTGTTTTGTCATGTTTGGTTACAGAGAGTCATGTTTGCAGCTCTGAAGAGGCTGATGATCAAACAGATCTTGATTACAATGACCTTTCTGATGGACTTAATATGTGGGAAGTTCCCGAAACAGGCGAGTATAACAACACCGATCTGGGTGAAATCAAACCAGACCTGTACCGTACCCAACTGAAATCTTAAAAAATGTTAACCCGACATTAGGAAATGGTGACAATGGTAATTTGCATTCGGAGGTCACACCGTTTGTGTGCAGAGGACCATTTGCTTGAAAGTCACGCACGACTGTGTGCAAGATATTTCTAAACTCTTAAGAACTTTATTACCTTTTGGTTTACTTCTTTGGGAATGAGACATTTGTACCAGTCGCACTGAGACTTTTCAAATGATACCAAACATGTAGAAAACTGTATGATAATTGTTCACATTAAAACCATATATATTCTTGTGTGGGTTTGGGTGATCTCTGCAAGAGTGGGGGATGAGGGGAAGAAATGTAGATTAGAATGATTCTGAGGTGAGACTTGCGTCTCGAATGGTGCAAAGTGAGTTCAAATGGTAATTTTCTTTGTTCTCTCAGAGGCAGCCCTCTCTTACCGTTCTTACAGTTTTTCCAGTCTTACAGACGATCCAAAAATATCATAAAAGGCATTGACAAAACAATCCATTCAATCTTGTAAAGAGACACAATCACTTATTTAATTCATTTAATTTAAGCTTTTATTCACATGTAAACAATGATCAACACACTTAAATAAAGTGCATTAATATGGTAAACAACTGTGCATGCATGATGCACAAGAACCAATGAGTTTTTTTGGTAACACTTTACAATACGGGTGCACTAATATGCATTAATTCATGCTTAACTAATGCACAGATAATCATGAGTTAATGTATAACTCATGAAGAACTAAACCATTAATTCATGATTTCTGCATCAGCAACTAATAAATATTCTATATGGTTAATATATTAAGTAATATATGAATTATTATTAATTAAATGTGTCATAATGTATTAATTCCTTAATAACATATTTTATTAACTAATAGTGTTAATCAAATTTTGCACGAGACCAAGCTCGCTCTTGCCATTTTATTATGCTGCATTTCTTTATAATTTTTTTTGCTCTTTCGAAAGTGTGAAGTCTTTGATTATGACACACCACCTGTAATGCATCACATTCAAATGTGCATTCCAGACACAAAGAGTGACTTAAAGGTGGGGTATGTGATTCTCTCTCTTTTTTTTTTTTAATAACTTGAAATCCTATTCCTAACCCACTTACAGCCACTGAGTTAGAAGCACTGAAATGAAAATTAAGCAATTTAATCATCTGTGGAACGGGCAGGACTCGGAAAACTCCAGCCAATCATTTCCAAGACCACCTAGAATCATTGGACAGTAAGTTTGTCAATCAAACGGTTGTACCACACCCCCCTCCTCCCAGCGAGTCAGGGCCAGCGTTGGAGGAAAGAAGGTAGGACCATTTGAATTCTGTATTTTCTAAATCTGCCGGTCGTTTTCCAAATCACATACCCCACCTTTAATCACCCCCTGACGAATAACTGAAACTGTCAACAAATACAAACAACAACAGCAAATAAAAGCAGCAAACAGTAGGCTACACTATTAATTTTCATAATTCATTCATGACACGATGCCTTGTGTGTAACTATCACAATAGTATCAATATCCACAGTTCTCAGTTTGCTAAAAAATGCTCATTCAAAAGAAATGCAGGATTGCTGTATTCGAGATATTAGCATATTACTAGGCTACTTTTACCATTTCTGAGGTTGGGATGCACTTTTTTGCTAAAGTAAAAGCATCAAATATGCTTATTTAATTTATTTTTATATGTTTGGTAAAGTTGGGAACACACTGAAACAAGTTCTTATGTTTGTTCACACTGCAGGAAGTCCAAAGACTCTATAAGATGCATTAATAAGAAAAAGAAAATATTTGCCAATTAAGATAATATAAATGTGTTATGTTTGTTAATGTTTTTCATCACCCTGCAATACCGAAGATGTGATTATAAATGTTGATATTGTTATTTGAGTCCTGTGATGTATAATTTATTTAATTCATTTCTTGCTCCTTCTGAGAAACACTTAGGCAGGGATCAGGATTATGATTTTGTAAACACCCAATCCACCCATTTTGTAAGCTGTGAGTGCATGTTTATTACAGCATCCACTCTCCTGAGCTCGGTGGATTGAATAATGGCACCAAATGGAGGCTGAAGTATAGAGTCAGTGATGTCATCAGATGGTAACACGCATCCTGGCATCTCCATACAGAAGATACTGAGCAATAAAAGGGTGAAGAAACTGTACTGGTGTTCTGTCAGTCTAGAGAATTACTAGAGATGGTTTCCAGAAGTTAAAAAGCAATTCGGTGTTGTGAGATTTCTTTTCTTCAATGAAGAATTCACATCTCATCTGACTACAGGCTAGCTTTTGGGGAGAATCATTTGTCTTATTTGGTAATTAATTGCATGAGACTTTTTTCGATATTTTTCATGAATTGTTTTTCCCCCTTGTTTTTATTTTTAAGTTTTAGTGTAGAAATGTTCTGCATTTTTTTTGGTTGTATATGATCAAAATGCCTTTATGGTCTCGAAGGAAGTGGATTTTGGAATCCACTGCTGGTTCAATGTATAATGAGTGATTATAATCAAGGTATTAATTAATAATTTTCCTTCTAAATAACTTCTCTAAGCTTATGAGATTTTAGTTATATAAGTTACCAGGGATCACTGAAATGTGACCCTGGATCACAAACCCCGTCAAGTCACACGGGTATATTTGTGGCAATAGCCAAAAATACATTGTATGGGTCAAAAGTAATCGATTTTTTTTATGCCAAACTCATTAGGATATTAAGTAAAGATCATGTTCCATGAAGATTTTTTTTGTACATTTACTACTGTAAATATATAAAACATTTATTTTTCTGAGTGAATGCAGCACAATCGCTAACATAAATGGACAACTTTAAAGGCGATTTTCTCAATGTTTCGATTTTTTTGCAGATTCCATCTTTTCAAATAGTCGAATATCGGCCAAATATTGTCCTATTCTAACAAACCATAGATCAATGGAAAGCTTATTTATTCGGCTTTCATGTGATGTATTCTCAACTTCTCTAATGTTCTATTCAAATTCTCTAATGTCTGTATTTGATATGAGAGGTGACTGATATCTGATGCCAGGAATCTTGCTCATTTAGCCCGGCTTTCAGAAATGAAATATGGACTCGTTTTGTTTGAGAAAGGTCTTCAGAATGTGTTAAAACATATATCTGTTCTTCTAGCTCACCATGACAACTATAGGTCACAAGGTTCATTGGAACCAATAGTTTAAGTGACCATTTCTTGGCATTTTTCTTTACTGTTATATAATAAACTGTCCTCTAATTGAGAGCAAGAACATGTTATGTTTATGTTGATTCTCCTGTTTATAGTTAGAGCCCAACCAAATGAAGAATTGAAGAAGCTGTGGGTCTGAGTGTGTGTGTTAGTATTCTTGGTTATTGGTTAAAGGATAATTCTGGTATTTAGCACTTTGAGTCTATTTTCTAGTTTGTTTTGGATGAACTAGAGTGGTGGACACAGAAATTTTGACGATGGGTCCTGTCTCGACTTTTTGACAATTTTAGAATCGCCTCTGAGCGCTTCAGAGTGGCTGTCTACGAGCATACTGAAACCTGTCCTTAAAACAACCCTTAACGTTAGTTTTCAAAACTGTGCAACTCACCAAGTGGTAAGTGGTGTTTGTTGATGATTAAAAACAAATATATCGGCGCATTGTATGCTTTCAATCCGTGTTATTTACTATAGTGGAACTATATTTTCAGATACCTCACAACCGCGTATAAACTTCCGCTCGATATTTGAGTCCTGAAGCGTTAGCACACTCCCGACCACTTGATGGTGACAACCACTTTGCCGCAGTTGCTCTGTTCACGCTAGCCTACTGAGAGATGGAAAACTGAGCGAAAAGACTACAACCAAATGTAAACAGACCACTTTCCGTTTCCGGTAGCACAGTAATATCAACGAGCATTGAGTCCTTCAACAGACATCAATGGAATTTAAAATAATGGCAAATAAAACAGGACAGAAACTGTGTATTTTGCTACGCTACTTGTTTTGGAACATCAACGAACACAACTAACCACCCTGTGAGTTGCACAGTTTTGAAAACTAACGTTAAGGGTTGTTTTAAGGACATGTTTCAGTATGCTCGTAGACAGCTACTTTGAAGCGCTCAGAGGCGATTCTAAAATAGTCAAAAAGTCGAGACAGGACCCATTGTCAAAATTTCTAAGTCCACCACTCTAGTTCATCCAAAACAAATTAGAAAATAGACTCAAAGTGCTAAACACCGGAATTATCCTTTAAGGAACAAGTGGCATTATTGGAGATGGACTGACTTGTTTTCTACTCATTGGCGCCTAGACCCAGGTCTTGTGACCTTGGAGGGCCACAGGTACCTAACTCAGTCCTGCTGGCAGCCGTACAGACCATGGAGATGTGCTACTGCATATCAGTCCATGTGTGGAAATTTACTATATTTTATCTATTTATTAGCCAATCAGAATCATTCAACCTGAAGCAATGACGTAGCTCAGACCTTGATGTAGGGTATAATTCATGTGATCTTTGTAACTGTAAGGGGGCGCTACAAACTCCTTGTGAGTTTTGAAGCTGACTTCCTGATGAAACTGCAAACTATCTTCAGTAAAACAAATCTTCAGTTCCTTATAATTCTGACTGTAGAACAGGCCCCAATGTTATGTTAGTGTTGCTATTATTTACCATATTGTGCTTTGTTTCACGTTTACTCCCGTTTATTCAGTGCTTGTTACAGGGTAGCCAAAGCGCGTGCTTCGTGTTTAGACATGTTTATACTTTACTACTTGTTGTTAGGATTGTTCAGTACTTTGTGGTTGAGTAAAATAAGAAGTAAGTGGTGTTAAATAATGTTATCTGGACCGCTATCGAGACTTCTCTATCAAGGCTTTGCTAGCTCGAACAGAACATAGCATCCGATCCGGGGTTTTCACAATGAAAGCATCCACCCGTTTAGTTAGTTGGAGGCTTTAAAGCGTATCATAGATGACAGGAAGTGCTGTCTACGTTAGCGGTAACAACGCATGGTAGAAAATCTGAGAATCCCATATAATAAGTGTTTGAATCCTTTCTCTCTGCTTACATTATTAGTTTAAGAGATATAAGTCATATTCTGACTATTGTTTATTTCATGTTTGGTAATGTATATTAGTGCTTAGAGAGGAATGAGTGTATGCATATGTTTCTTTTATTCATTTGAATTTTGTTTCTCTCTTTATAGAAACCACACTCAGAATTACACTCACCCTCAAACTCACTCACACAAGAAAGAGGAAGAATTTAACAGAATAAGAATTATCTCTCAGCTCTTCATTTCATACTCAGGAATATTTGGCCTTATAGTGGTGTTCTGGCCGACACCTGAGTGAACCTGGTGATAAACCCAGAACTAGAACCTAGACTGAGCGTCTACCCATTATCTTTACACTAACTCTTGTCTTAAATTGACTGCACTTCTAACTCCTGGTCTTAAATCCATATACTGTAAAAAAAAAAATATGGACAAAGCGTCTGTGACGTCACCCATAGACTTTCTGAAGAACGGTTTTGAGGTCGTTTATGGGGGTATGGGCGGCGCCATCTTGGAAAATCTTTTCAGAAAGGATACAGAGGTGGTATGATGTGTTGTGTCAGATCATGGCTCAGATGTCAAATTTCAGGAATTCCACTCGGCGCAGCCCGTTATCAGCTGTCAATCAAAGTTAACCACGCCCTTATTTGTCATACATTCTATATCTAAAAACGTTCTAAACTAACGAGTTAGAAAAAAATTCACCCCCCTCACAGTTGTCAGGCACTCGGAACCTATCAAAAAAAAAAACAATAAAAGTCCATGGGACCAACCTGTAAAAGCATGAATTTATGCTGTGAAAACGGACATTTTAACATGGGGTCTATGGACATTGCTCCCTTTTGGGACCTGCCCCTAGCGGATTTTTTAATAGGACTTCCGGGTAGGCTTCATTTTTCAGATTAGAATGTTGCCGCTTGCTTAAATCATATCTGGTTCTTGGGCCTTTAAGTCTTAACACAGATTTTCGGATAATCTAGGTGGCGATGTTTATTCATATGGAGGATCTCTTATGCTTAGGCTACCCTTTTTCTAATAATTGTATGTTCACCTTCACTCATTGTGTTTTGTGCTGTTTACAGATTCTGAAATTCTTACTGGTGGGTTTTTAGTCATCAAGTCGCAAAACAAAAAAGGACCAAAAAATGCCACTACATCAGAAGCAGCAGCATATAGTCACAACACTACAGTAATCCCCGAAACATTGAACATCTCAGAAGAGGCTGTTCTCTTCCTCAAAGGCTTGATGGTCACACGCGTCATGCCCTCATTCTACATCTTCATCATCCTCATTAGTTTGCCCCTGAACGCTTTGGCCTTGGTGACGTTCGCCTGTAGGATTCGAGTGAAGAAACCAGCTGTGATCTACATGTCTCACCTGGCGTGTGTGGACCTGCTCTTCACCCTGCTGCTGCCTCTGAAGATCCACTACCAGCTGAACGCTTCAGATTGGGTGTTCGGTGAGGTGGCGTGTCGTGTGCTCAGTGCTGCTTACTACTGCTACATGTACTGCTCCATACTGCTGATGATGTGCATGAGTGTGGACAGACTGCTGGCTGTGGCGCTTCCCATCGCCTCTCTAATCTGGAGGAGTGCCAGGAAAGCCACGTGTGTGTGTGTGCTGGTCTGGCTGCTGGCGCTCGCTGGGACGGTGCCACTTCTCTCAGTGACACAAACGATCAATATTAAGGATGTGGGCGTCACTTGTCATGATGTGCTTTTCCATGACGACCCTACAGATCAGCTATACATATACCTGTTCTCCATCCTCTCTGGCCTCTACTTCTTCTTGCCACTCATTGTCACCTTAGTTAGCTACTTTACCATAATATGTGCTCAGTGTATATCAGTGTTATCGCTTAGCAAAATCTTCATCATCTTCAGACAACCGAAGGAGAGCTGTGATTATGGTTATCACCTTGCTGATGGAGTTTGTGGTGTGTTTTGCTCCAACCAATGGCATCCTGTTGTACCACTGTGTTCATTTAGCTGGAGGACAGGGAGATTCATCATATGCTGCTTACCTGTTGGCTGTGTGTTTGGGAAGTGAAAGTGTTTTTCTGGACCCTCTTCTGTACTACTACGGCTCATCTCAGTGCAGACAGCAGATCAGATCTGTGTTTTTGTGCAGGAAGACAAAAAGAGCAAACACACCATCAAACTGAGGCTCTCACTACAGCTGCACAATACAAAACAAAAATTAAGTGGATCTCTCTTATAACAACTGCCATATTCTTGCTTGATAAGTTCACTACATTGTATTTATCTGCCAGTATTTAGATTTACAGATTTAGTGTTCAATTTATCTTTATGTACTCATATATTATTCAATTTACTACAACATCATGCAGTATATTAACAATATGTAGCTACCGTGTTATGTCAGTGAAGGTTTTGGATCAGTGTTTATAATGCATAATCGGCTATATTATCTGTATATGATCATACAAACATATGTATAATAGATGTCACCCATATCCATCTATATTAATAAATAAAATACTACTACTAATAATAATAATAATAATAAATAAAAGCTGTAATAGCCTATTTGACTGAAGCACAGAGGCTGTCAATCAAGCACTGTGTTAATCCACATGTTTACCCAATGTAAATAAACAGCATGTGCTTTTCAGGCAGACACATATAATCTGTTGTGTTTAATGCATTTTAGATATCTAGCTATTTCCTAAAGTGAATTACACCAAAACGTGTGCAAAATTTTGCACACTGTTATGAAAGATGTGTTCCTTGCAGTCAAAGTATGATATAGGCTATTGTTTTCTTTAATGTTACGTTTTTGATTAAGTTAATCTTTTCTTAAAGGTACAATATGTAAGATTTTTGTATTAAAATATCCCAAAACCACTTGCACAGTGTTATATATTTCTTTCAATTGTGATCTTACATTATCCTAAATGTTTCCAAGAAATAACAAATTCAGAGAAATTCACAATTTTAAATATAGGTCGAATCTCTAGTAAGGGTTCAGTGAAAAAATCGGCAGCAAGAAGCAGCTGCCGTTGACAGGCGGAAGCCCTACCAAATTAGCCGATCAGGTTTTTTTTTTTAGAAAGAGGAAGGGCACATCAGCCATGTCAGAAGCAATCAGTGAAGAGACAAAACGACAGGAGACAGGACAAGTGCAGAACAGCGAAATCTTGATGGTAGTAGTACATTCAATATGACAGAAGCAAAGACTGAACAGATTTCAAGCCTTTATTATCTCACTAACTATTGTAGTATGGCAAATACCTTATTGTTAAATTAAATGTTCTCTTACGAGAGTATCTCTCGTACTGCGTAATATCTTACGCTATGGGGAAAACTCTTTTCCACGAGATATTGAAGCCAAAAATTATCCTTAATTTTTTATTAATGTAAAACGCTTTGCAGCAGCAAGCAGACATAGGCGAGACAGCTCGCGCGCCTATTGGCTGCCCTGCGGCAATAGCAGCAGCCTATCGAGAGAGGCTCTGCGTGACGTCACGACGAATGGGGGCCTTTCGCGCCCATATCGTCACGTCCCGCCAGAAAGGGCGTGGTCTCGCCCCATATCTAGGCTCGATAGCTGCTCTTACGTTGATTTTCATCTCTTCAGCGAAGCCTCCCGCATCGCTGGATCCAGAGTGAGAAGCCGCGCCGTCGACCTGTAGCCTTCAGCGGGACGTGCCATCGAGCCTGGAGTCGCTGGCCTCGCCGCCTTCAGCCGCCGTACCTGCTGCGCTTTCCGGCGTACATATCCTTTCCTCTGCTTAGAGTGTGTGTGATTGCATTATCTGCCTTTTTTTCCCACCCCTCTAAAAGAGCGGCGTCTTTTTAAAGATGCCTTCCTGTGGTTCTTGCCGAGCCCCACTCAGCGATGAGGACCGCCATGTCATCTGCGTGTCCTGCCTGGGTGAGGATCACGCGGCCATCGCGCTCGCTGACGGCGGATGCCATCATTGTGAACGTTTGCCTATGGTGACTCTGCGGACTCGCCTAGCTGCGTTATCCGAGCCCGCATCCCAGCCTGCCGTGACGCCGCGCCGCAAGAAGCGCCGCGCCCTGCGCGCGCCCGAGCTATTTCCAGCCCGCCAAAGCTCGCCGGTTCGCCCGCCAGCTTCGCCGGCTTCGCTCGAGTCGCCCACGGACGGACAGTGGCCGCCGTCTGCCGCCGCGTCCGCACTTGAGCTCGACGAACTTACCGGAGACGGCATTGAAACTGAGCCGATGCGTCCGCTCTCTCAAGCCGTGGATTACATCGGCCTCGACTGAAAGGCGCTCGCGCAACTAACGCGCAATAGGCTGGACGGATGCTTTCTCGGGAAAGACGAAGCTCCGTCACAGTCGAGACCCGCGCCTTTCCCCCCTGAATGATGAGAAACATTTGTGGCTAACGCTATCCGAGATGACGGAAGCTGAGCGCTCCGTGTTCCTCGACGTTCTCGCTCTGCTGGACGCCGCCCCCCTCAGCGCGGGCCCCGGCCGAGGATTGAGATAAAGCCCGAGGTCTCAAGGCCTTCCTAGTCTCTCTAGGAAAGCGACGGTGTTCAGTTCCCGCTGCGGCCGGATTTCCACCAAAACTTCTCGCTCGTTCAGTTCCAAGCAATGTGACTGTTCCAGTGTATTTCGCAGTGAGCAAGCTGGTTCCACAGCCCGCTTGCCTGCGCACAAAGGCCGTCGTTTCGGCTAACTAGCAGTGCCGCCAGGCCCGAGATCAAACACCGCGCTCTCGCTCTGCTGGACGCCGCCCCCCTCAGCGCGGGCCCCGGCCGAGGATTGAGGTAAAGCCCGAGGTCTCAAGGCCTTCCTAGTCTCTCTAGGAAAGTGACGGTGTTCAGATCCCGCTGCGGCGGATTTCCACCAAAACTTCTCGCTCGTTCAGTTCCATGCGTTGTGACTGTCCCAGTGTATTTCGCAGTGAAGCAGCCGGTGTCTCAGCCCGCTTGCCTGCGCACAAAAGCCGTTTCTATGGCTACCCAGATAAATCCAATAAAGAGTGCATTTTCTGGTGTCCCGGCCACGGCCGATGGTGTTACGAGTGTTGTAAGAATGCCCACGTCCCAGTGCCCATTCCCACACCCAGACACAGCCCGCCACGGTGCAGGGCTAGCACAAATAAAACCAACTCATGTTGGTTGTGCAGAAAATGTAGTGAACACGCCCATACAATGCCCGGTTACACTACATGATGCGTGTCCCTTGGTTTCTGTAAAAACGAAACTAACACACATTTAGTCGGCGCGAGCCGACAGTGTTCTCAGTGCAGTAAATGTGCCCGCTGTCC
The DNA here is from genome assembly GCA_036326025.1 of Chrosomus eos. Classification (NCBI taxonomy): domain Eukaryota; kingdom Metazoa; phylum Chordata; class Actinopteri; order Cypriniformes; family Leuciscidae; genus Chrosomus; species Chrosomus eos. The sequence goes on from JAZAVI010000860.1 coordinate 23,300, forward strand.
CGCATTTCCTCACTGACACGCCGAATCCCACGTTATTCACCCCCGCTCGCTTTCTATGCACAACCCGTCACAGAGAAGCTGAGCGCGGCCAGGCTGCCCGCTGTGATTAGCGCGCACCTCGCACGCTGTGAGCACAGCGTTGATTCAGTCGGCGCGAGCCGAGTGTTCTCCGTGCTGAAAATGTGCCCGCTGTCTCGCGCCCGCATTTCTCACAGACACTCCGAATCTCACGGGATTCGCCCCCGCTCGTTTTCTCTGCACAACCCGTCACAGAGAAGCTGAGCGCGGCCAGGCTGCCAGCTGTGATCAGCGCGCGCCTCGCACGCTGTAAACACAGCAGTGATTTAGTCGGCGCGAGCTGACAGTATTCTCAGTGTAGTAAATGTGCCCGCATGTAGTAAATGTGCCCACATTCCCTCACACGCGCCGAATCCCACGGGATTCGCCCCGCTCGCTTTCTCTGCGCGTCCCGCCATAGAGAAGCTGAGCGCGGCCAGGCTGCCCGCTGTGATCAGCGCGCCCCCCGCCTCGAACGCTGTAAACACGGTGTTGTGTTCCCAGTACACAGGGGCTCTCGAGCCGCCGTCCTGCCGCGGCCAGAGCCCAGATTTCATTCTACCCCTAGCTATTCACGCAGATGCGTGGTCAAGGCTTCCCGGGGTATCAGAATGGGTGTTGAACACTATAACGAGAGGCTGTTCGCTACAGTTCGCTCGACGCCCCCGCCGTTATACGGCGCGAGTCGAAACTACGGTGTAAAGCGAAGTGTTTCATCTACTTCGAGCCGAGATAGCGAAACTACTGAGAAAAGGGGCTATAGAACCTCTATCTAAGGGCGAAGGGGGCTTATACAACAGATATTTTCTGGTACCGAAAAAAGATGGTGGGCTCAGACCCATTCTAGATCTGCGACTGCTGAACAGAACGCTTGTGAAGCGCCAGTTCAGAATGCTTACGACCAGGAAAATCCTCGCGCAAGTGCGCCAAGGAGACTGGTTCATGTCAATAGATCTGAAAGACGCCTATTTTCAAATACAAATAGCGTCCCATCACAGGCGATTCTTGAGATTCGCCTTCGAGGGCCAGGCATATCAATACACAGTACTGCCGTTCAGCCTGTCCCTAGCACCCCGTACGTTCACAAAGTGCATGGACGCGGCCCTCGCCCCCCTGAGACTTCGGGGCATGCGAGTTTTTGAACTACTTGGACGATTGGCTGATTCTAGCTCGTTCACGAACGGAGCTCATAGAACACAGGGCCGCATTACTCGAGCACCTCGAGGAGCTGGGCCTTACAGTCAGTTGGGCGAAAAGCTCACTGCTCCCCAGTCGGAGAATTTCCTTTCTGGGAACAGTGTTAGACTCGCTATCCATGACAGCACGCCTGTCACCGGAGCGCGGATTGAATATTCAGCACGTCGCGAGATCCTTCCGCCACGGCTCTATAGTCCCGCTCAGAAGGTTTCAGAAAATGCTGGGTCTGATGGCCTCAGCAGCCTCCGTACTCCAGTTGGGCCTGCTCCGCATGCGCCCACTGCAGCTATGGCTAAAAGCACGAGTTCCCCCCAGGGCGTGGACCGCAGGTCTATTTCGCCTCAGGGTCGACCTTCAGTGCTGTAGCGAACCTACATAATAATAATATACATAAAATGTATTTAAGGGGGCCGGAAGGCCAATTTAGCTCAAAGGGAATGATTCATCGATTTGCAATGAATCATTGACCGAATCACTATGGAACCGAGCAAATGACTCGTTTAGAGTTCATTTGAACGGGCCGTAATTTTAACCTTGGCAACAGATATTTATCCAATTTATAGTGAAACACTATGTATTAGCAAGGTAACTTTAGATCGGCAGTACAAGACATTAAATGTGTAAGCAAAACACAAGACGAATATCTTTTCAAATATATGGACGACTTTATTAACTATTCTTAACACATAAAACTAATGTCTAAACCCAATCACACACACACATTCATTCAAGGCGCAGAGGAAGAGAGAGAAAGAGTGAGTTTTCAGAGTGAGATGCACTTTGTAAGACATAAACCTGAACGAACCACCAAGCATTAATTGAAACCTTCGTTTCTTAGACAGGTTATTCAATTTAAATTAAAAAAACACCAGTTCAGCTAGAGTCTGGAGGTTACTTGCTTGTCCTTTGCGTTGCTTAGGCCAGGGAATTCCCTATTTGAGGTGCTACGTCAGAGGGGTTTCCCGGCCGGGTCCGCGTGGCTGGTTGTCTTTGGAGTGCCTGGCTGGAGTTTCTGAACCGCCGGTCACGTGATGTGTTGGCGGATGGATGAACAAGAGTCTTTACAGTTCGAAGTGCGTTGCAGGAGAGACGTGTAAACGAACTTTACAGCAAAACTTAACTTAGAACGAGACTTTTAACGAGAAAATAAAATAAAGGAAGAAATGAAAGTAAGAGATGAGATGGCTTGAATGAAGCTGTTTAAACTCCGATCTTGATGGGTTTGTCTGCTGGCTTGGTCTAACTTGGTCTGGTTGATGTAGTGTACGCACATGAACACTCTCTTGCTGTTTTTTGATAGAGAGAGGCACAAACTTAATTTAACACAGAACCGAACCAAAACCGAACTGAACCGAGCCGAAACTGAACTGCTCTCTGAACCGAACTGAACTGGACTGAACTGCCTTGTTCGGGTCTTTAACTTAAAGTTAGTCCAACCTCTTTTGGAGAATTCTGGCCAATTGGACAATGGCATCATCTTAGGAGGTGGACCTCGTTCCTTCTTATCGTAAATCAGGCGGTATCTATGATCTGCTTGCTCTCCAACACTAAGCAGAGAGAACAAGAGATCACAGTTTAACATTATAGATTATTATAATCATACAAAGCATTTTACACAGATTTCAAACAAGCCATCTTAAGAATTAAGGGCATACGATTATTTCGATTGGAAGCATGATACTCGTTCATTCATACACACAGTTATAATCATCATTACATGATTTATATGGAACCTAAGCATAATACAAACATGAATTGTAGGAAAACAGAATTATGATGTTTGATTATGAGTCCACTGAGCATTGTTCTGTGTGAGTTGTTTTCTGCAGAATGTGCAGAATTAATGTGGTTTGATATGTAAAGTGTAACAGTCTTTCTGGTCTCTGAATGAAAGCGTGGTCTGTTAAATAACTCTGTCCTGTTTAGCAGTGGTGATGCTGAGGGAGGTCAAAGGTGGTCAGGCCTGTTTGACCATTTGTGAGGAGATTTGTCTTGGTTAAGAATGAACAGTGACAAGTTCTTCCTGCTTTGGCTTATCCCTTTATGGAGTCTTGGCCATAAAAATTTTCTCTGGAGGGGGTTTAGACAATTTGGAGCCAGTGTTGTGACTTAGGAATGTGGTGTTAAAATCCGGAATGCTGAATCACATTTGAATGAAGCCCATGAGAGATTAGAAAGATTAATTTGTGTTTGGTTCATCCGTAAATTCTCTACAGTGCATTTCGGCTCTGAAACCATGGAAAGCAACCGACTGGTATCAGTCAGGTGTGAGTCTGGGGATCCCCTCAAGTGTGAAGGTGGTGTCTACGGACGCCTCCACTTCGGGGCAGGGAGCGCTGCTCGAAGGCAGACCGCTAGCTGGCCTATGGTCAGTACGGGAGAAGCTCCTTCACATAAACTGCTTGGAATTAATAGCAGTCGACAAAGCGCTACGGCGCTTCTGTCCCCAGATAAAAGGCCACCACGTATTGGTCCGGTCGGACAACATGTCAGTGGTGGCGTACATAAATCACCAGGGCGGCGTCAGGTCCCGAAACCTTTACAGGCTGACGGGACGCCTCCTGGTCTGGGCTCAGCACAACCTGCTCTCGCTGAGAGCGGCGCATGTGCCTGGTCACCTAAATGTGGGGCCAGACAGGCTGTCCAGAAACAACGTCCCAGCAGGAGAATGGTCTCTGCACCCGCAGACGATCCAGCTGCTGTGGGAAACGTTTGGCAAAGCGCAGGTGGACCTGTTCGCGTCCCAAGAAAACGCTCACTGCCCGAGATTCTTCTCGAAATGCCGGGAGGCGCTGGCCCATGTTTGGCCCCGCCGCCCCCTATATGCTTTTCCCCCTGTCTCACTCCTGCCTCAGGTGTTGGAGCGAATCAGGAGGGAGGGATGCCCAGTGCTACTCATAGCTCCGCTCTGGACAAACCAGTCGTGGTTCCCTGTCCTGATGCAGCTGACCAGCGCTGCCCCATGGCCTTTACCGTTGAGGAGAGACCTCCTCTCTCAGGCGGGAGGCTCGATTTGGCATCCTCGCCCGGATTTGTGGTCCCTGCACGCAGGGGCCATCAACGGGTACCCGCTGACCTCCCAGAGGGAGTGTTAAACACGATCGCGCAGGCTAGAGCCCCGTCTACCAGACGGCTCTACACCTCGAAGTGGTCTGTGTTCTCTGCTTGGTGTCAAGCGCAGAGCTTTTCACCTGTAGACTGCGGGGTTACGGAAGTGCTTTCCTTCCTTCAGGAGCTACTGGATAAGGTCAGGACCCCTTCCACGCTCAAAGTATACGTGGCGGCCATAGCAACGTTTGTAAAACCGGTGTCTGGCCAGTCACTAGGAAAGAACGACTTAGTCGTGCGTTTCCTTGGAGGAGCTCGGAGGCTAAACCCTCCCAGGCCCCCTTCAGTCCCGACATGGGACCTTTCCACGGTCTTGGAGGCCATGAAAGGTGCCCCATTCGAGCCAATCCAGTCGTCAGACATGAAACACTTGTCTTCAAGACAGCGTTTCTTATGGCTCTCGCTTCAGTGAAGCGCATAGGGGACTTGCAAGCGCTCTCAGTGAGCGCGTCATGCATGGAGTTTGGACCTAATGACTCTAAGGTCATACTCAAACCGAAGCACGGCTACGTGCCAAAATCCCTCAACACACCGTTCAGGGCCCAGGTGATTTCCCTGTCTGCCCTTCCGGTTCTCAATGAGGAGAAGGACGCGAGTCTCCTTTGCCCTGTTAAGGCACTAAGGGCTTATGTGTCCCGCTCGTCTGGTTTCAGACAGACTGAGCAGCTTTTTGTTTCGTTTGGCGGCCGTGCTAAGGGACTTGCCGCTTCGAAACAGAGCCTATCCAGATGGATAGTTGGTGCCATAGCGCTGGCTTACACTTCTAAGGGCCTACAGTGCCCTTTGGGTGTTGGAGCGCACTCCACAGGAGGCATGGCCTCCTCGTGGGCATGGTCTAGCGGGGTTACCCTGCAAGATATTGTATGGCCGCGGGCTGGGCCTCGCCGTCTACATTTATAAAATACTATAACCTGGAGGTTCCCGCCTTGCAAGCTAAGCTTTTGGCGGTATAAAGTCCAGTGCTATCTGCCGCTGTGCGGCTCAGATACTGAGTTTGACCTGCGTATTGCTCACTGACCGGTACAGCAGCTCATTAAAATGTCGACACACTTGTGGCCACCCAGTTCAGGCTGAATGTTCACCCTGACGGTATGGTCTATTTGTCACATGATCAGCTCCTTCGGATGCTATTTACAGGGAATGATGCTTCTAGCCTCTCTTCCCTCACTCTCTGTGAGTTTATGGTGATTATGCACTATATGCGCCCCGGGCTTCGGCCCCTGGGACTTTGGTGTTGGATCCCTACCAGCACGGCGTGTTGCATTGTGTTCCCCATAGCGTAAGATATTACGCAGTACGTGAGATACTCTCGTAAGAGAACGTACTTGGTTACTAACGTAACCTCGGTTCTCTCTAGAGAGGGAACGAGTACTGCGTATCTTGCCGTGCTTGGAATACGCTCTGGTTCGCTTCGGCGATGAAAACCAACGTAAGAGCAGCTATCGAGCCTAGATATGGGGCGAGACCACGCCCTTTCTGGCGGGACGTGACGATATGGGCGCGAAAGGCCCCCATTCGTCGTGACGTCACGCAGAGCCTCTCTCGATAGGCTGCTGCTATTGCCGCAGGGCAGCCAATAGGCGCGCGAGCTGTCTCGCCTATGTCTGCTTGCTGCTGCAAAGCGTTTTACATTAATAAAAAATTAAGGATAATTTTTGGCTTCAATATCTCGTGGAAAAGAGTTTTCCCCATAGCGTAAGATATTACGCAGTACTCGTTCCCTCTCTAGAGAGAACCGAGGTTACGTTAGTAACCAAGTACGTTTTCAGGTGTTACCTGCACCCAAAGGATGCACAATTCTGTTTTAACCCTCTGAGGTCTGAGCTGTTTTGGGGCTCTTTCGGTGTTTTGGTATGCCCTGACATTTGTGCTTATTTCAGCTACTTAAAACATACCATTTGCCAACATATAAATTTGCTGTATTCAGCACAAACTCTGCTACAATAATATGTGAGCAAAATTGATGTACTTGTTTGCATTTTATAGAAAAAAAATAATATGCGTGGTTAGTACGTTTTGGAAAAAAAAATGTCACTGCAATAAGGCCATTTAACACATAATGAATAGTTGTCCACAATACTTTTGAGTTACTATTCTTGTAGGCTAGAATTTTTACTTCAAAATGAAGTGAAAATCATTCTGACCACTCTTTCAGAAACATCAATATAACGATTTGAATTTCTTACATCAGTTTTTGGGTCAGCAGTGCTGTATGCGTGGGAGTGTTAATGCCCATGAATATTAATGTGATTTACACCTGGGAAGACTAAAGACACTCCCCCAATGGCTAATGGGCCATCAAGGTGCTTTGAGGCAGCCTGAACAAAGAATGATTCACTGGTGAACAAAAAGTTAAAAAGAACAGCATTTATTCAAAATAGAATTTACGTTCTTTCCTAAGAATGTAAAGACTTAAAGTCATTACTATCACTTAACACATCCTTTCAAAAAAACAAACATAAAAATACCAAACTTGTTTTTTTTATAAAAAAAATATTTTTATTCAAAGAATACTAAAAAAAAACTACCGCAGGTTTAAAAAACTGTTTGAATAGACTCATGGGCGAATGCGAGTCTACAGAGCTCAGTTGCGGTCCAGTTTCCCGTGCAGGAAGAAATCGCAGTGTCTGTGGAACCATGTCAACATCGGTCTCTGTTTTCCATGACAGCGTGGACTGCATGTTGCTCGTCTGCTTGTTTGCCTTGGCTCTCTTCGGAACTGGTGCTTGGACATTGTCACATCTGTTATAAAAAAAGAAGAAAGAAAAAGTGTGAGCATGCTGATAAGACAATCAAAGAAACTGTATTATTATCATTATCAATCACTAATTACCATGGATTTAAAAAAGACATATTTGTAATTTCACACAAGAATGGGAACTTTTACATTATGACGATGTAAACACAATTAGGCTACATTTCATCTGTAAAATATTACGTCTATGCACAGGGCCGGCGCGTCCATATAGGCGAACTAGGCAATTGCCTAGAGCGGCACTTTTGTAAGGGCGGCAAAATTTGTGCCAACCGGGAATGAACAATTCACAACATAGGTTATTTGTATGATTTACTGAGCTGCCGCCGCATCGCAGGCGCGCCCCTGCTCTCACGAGTCATGACTGATCTGAGCTTCCACCGCCCAGCAGCGCCAGTGAGGGCGAGCCCCTTTTCGCACGAGTCATGAATGGGTGATGGGAAGTTCGGATCATTTTACTGACTCTATTGAGTCATTCGAGTCATTTCGTTTATTTAAGTGGCTTTAAATTTGACACTTTTAACAGCCAAATTCCCCGATCACATTCACCTACGCAATGTTGATCATATTCTGAATTAAGAAATCATAATGCAGTAAACAATTATTTACTGGGAACATAAATAATTACTTTACCTTCCGAGTTCCGAGTCATAGGCTACGTTCATTTGGGTGATCTGTTCATTGTGTCACGTGACATACGCAATGAACAGATCGTCACCTATCAGGGACTAATGCAGGATGTCGAAACGAAATAAATTATCTGGTTGCGAATATAAAAAGAGACAACTTATAAAGGAAAAGTTGAAACTAATAAAAAACTACCTTCGCAGTAGCCTACATTGAAACAAGACAGACTTAATGGACTGGCAATCTCCAACAAGAACTGGCTCAGAGAATCGAAATAGAGGATGCTAAGAGCTTTGCTGCGATGAAGGGCCGCTGTGCGCGTTTCTGAAACGTAAGTTAAGCTTCATTTGCTCTTTAGTCGTTATTTTAAGATGCTGAACCTGCTGATGATAATGTGCTTGCTGACATTTCATTTGAATACGCACATAATAAAGTGGTGTAAAGAGATGTGCAAGCAACAGTAATTTGAGGAGGTGAAATGTGATTATTTGGAAAAGTCCTGTCATGACTGCTTAAAGAAAAATGCCAGTAGGCATTTGCCTCCTGCATAAACTTTAATATTGTTGACATTTTGGGCATACGCGCGTTGCGCACTATTTGCGTTATATGGCTTATTGGTCTTTGTGTGTTGTTGCATATGGTTTTGCGTTATATGTATAGGCCAATGGCTTATTGGTCTTTGTGTGTTGTTGCTGGTTTTGCGTTATATGTACAGGCCTATGGCATATTGGTCTTTGTGTGTTGTTCCTGGTATACGTTGCAAATAGAGGGGCGGCACAATTGCTTTTCGCCTAGAGCGGCATAAGTGCACGCGCCGGTCCTGTCTATGCACTTACTCAGTATTATTCTCCATCGCACTGAGAACTGAACGACACCTGCGTGTCCCTCTGCGAGGTGCTGGAGAAGGAGAACGTGATGCAGCCAATTTCCTAAAAAACAAAACAAAATAACTGTTAGCATACATTATGTATACAACAGAGTTATTGAATATTCTGTACTGAATATGCATCTGTTACTGAATATTCTATATAGGTATTATTGTTTTTTTTTGTATTATGTTTTGTTATTGAGTGTTAAAGCTGCCGTGACAATATAATTTCCTGCAAAGGATCAATAAAGTATCAACAACAACAAAAACATCTGTTGATGGCCCATATAGAATGCATGCTGATAACACAATCAAAGAAACTGTATTATTATTACGCTTATCAATCACTAATTACCATGGATTAATTTCACACAATAATAGGAACTTTTACATGTAAACGATATTACGTCTATGCACTTACTCAGTATTATTCTCGATCGCACTGAGAACTGAACGAGACCTGCGTGTCCCTCTGCGAGGTGCTGGAGAAGGAGAGCATGATGCCACATTCCTAAAAACAAAACAAAGTAACTGTTAGCATACATTATGTATACAACAGAGTATCTGTTGATGGCCCATATAGAACGCACGCATTTATTATGTACACTCAATGAACGGATCGTTCGCGATCGACACATCGCTACATTTCAAACATTTACACCGCTATTCACAGTGCATAAGGCAGTAAGCATGATAATTAGTGTCATAGGCTAACTAAAACTGAACATTTGCGAGTATCTATGGCCCATATAGACAGCACGCATTTAGGGATAGGCTACACAATGAACGGATTGTTCGCGAACGAACGACACATCACTAACTTACATTTCAAACATTACACCTGTATTCACAAACAAGTATTTACGCATGATAAAGTGTCATAGGCTAAACAAAACTGAACATTTATATATAACATATTGTATTTAGACAGAATCTATCACGTTTTTACCAGAGTCTGAAATATCACATATAACCTAGCAGTTATTCCCCAAAAAATGCATTACACATAGGCTAAGGCAGTAGGCTATTTTAGCATGATAAGTCATGGGCTAACCAAAACTGAACATTTATATATAAAATATATTGTATTTAGACAGTATCACGTATTTTACCGGAGTCTGAAATATATTTATCTCAATCACATAACCTAGAAGTTATTCTCGAACAAAATGCACTACACATAAGGCAGTAGGCTATTTAGCATGATAATCAGTGTCATAAACTAATCAAAACTGAGTGAAAAATATGTATGCTATATACAAATATGTTCAGAGAATATCACATTTAAAAAGTTTACACGAGCATACAATGTTAGGGATATTGTGAGGTATTTCCTATGTCAAAAGCTAGCCAAAACTAGGCAAAATATAAAATTCATTTGAGCTCTATATGATAAGAAAACGAATTATAACACTAAAAAACTTACTCCGAACTTCTATCCTCGGTTGGATCAATTCGTTCTTGAAAATGCAGCCTTTTCGTCGTCCGAATTGCAATCTTCCTCTGAAGAAAATGTGAATTCGTCATCACTGTCCAGAATCATCTGAAGGGCCTCTCTGTCGGAGTAGCGTGCTGCTGCCATCCTCCAAACGCGATGAACTAACAGTGAATGATCTGATAAAGAAGCTTCATGTTTTTGTGGCTTAATCGCGGGGCGTGCCGCGTGTGCGATGCATAGATCACCTATTTTACCATGTGAAAAGCGCTGGGGGCGTGGCGATCTGAGCTGATTAATGATAATGAGGGGAGAACGAAACAACTGTAACTCTCCTTGGTTTCAAACGGATTACATAAACTGGAAATATATTTTTTTTAGTAGCTTACTTCATTTAAAAGAAGAGAATCTCAGCTTCATAAAGAGACATCTCTCGTATCTCTGTGACAAGTATTAACAGAGTTACAGTTATTTTTTCGGACGCGTTTCAGAATGGACTTCACTGACGGAGAGAAGGTAAAACGCGCATCATGTTTATTATTCTTTATTTGACGAAAAGCACAACACTTTGTTTTTATTGTGAGTACCCTAAAAAAAATAGAAACTAAACAGGATCTAATGATGTACAACACTTAAATGTAAGATAAAAATCAACAGAGTAATTTGAGTCTCTTTTGCACTGATAAGGAAAAAAGTGAGCTCATCACGCCCCGTGACGGCCGACCTCAGAGGGTTAAGGGAGGTTAGGTCATGATTAGAATTCAGTCAAGAACAAATAGACACTCTTACTAAAGAAAATAACTTTTTAAAGGACTCACACACTTACCACTCAACTCACTTCCGTTGTCGCAGAAAACAAAACCATAAAAGAAAACATTTTGGATTTGCACGCAGCATGAGGGACAATTTAGTTTTCGCAGGCATCCCGGAACAATCTCCAGACGACCCCGAAAAATCAGTTAAGGACTTCATGATAAAACAACTCAAAATGCCGACCGAAACTGTACAGACCATCACTTTTCACCCTGTGCACCGTATCAGATCTCAAAACAATAGCAATCAACCACGACTGATAATCGCGAAATTCAAACATTACAAACACAAAGAACTGGTTCAGAAGCTAGGCTGGCAACTCAAAGGCACAAACCATGGACTCAACGAACAATACCCAAAGGTCATTCTTGAACGACGAAAACAACTTTTCCCAACCCGAAAACAGAAAATAAACGAAGGAAAAAAGGCAATAATTACAGTGGATAAGCTATACATAAATGGACAGTTATATCGCAAAAAAGGACATTAGCCCATGGCGTTTCTGAACAGCCCATTCTCACCCCAAGGCGTCATCTAACTGACGCCTTGGGAATCAGTTTGACCATGCTTCAATATTCGACGCTAAAGGTACCCTTTAGCGTCAGTTAGTTGACGCGATCCCAGGGCGTCATCTAACTGACGCGTTACCCTTAGCGTCAGTTAGATGACGCCCTCCTACCCAGACCTAAACCTACCCGCGTCATCTAACTGACGCTAAAGGTAACGCGTCAGTTAGATGACGCCCTGGGATCGTGTCAACTAACTGACGCTAAAGGGTGCCTTTAGCGTCGAATATTGAAGCATGGTCAAAATTGTCAGTTAGATGACGCCTTGGGGTGAGAACGCGTTGTTCTGAACAATTTTCTTCCATCCAAGAGTCAATAATTGACATAATCATTACTCCGAACAGTACTGGTGAGCAGTACAATTATGTCCTAACCAATTAAAGTTTTAAAGGGTACCTATTATGGCATTTAAAATGTTCCTAATAATGTTCTGGGAGTCCCCAACAACAGTTTTACATGCATGCAATGACAAAAAACAGTTTTGTTGTCTTATTATAAGCATTTATTTTTACCTGATTTGCTCACCGATTCCCTAATGATTCGTTTGACGACTCATTTTTCAAACCCCGCCTTTACGTGACGCTAATCTGCGGTGATTGGTCAGATGACCCAGTCAGTTATTTTTCGCGTTAACCCAAAGCTTAAACATATTGATAAAGCACTGCAGTACTACAATACGCTCTATTCTTTATGACAACTCCAATAACAACGACAAACATTTAACATATTTAAAAAAAAAAAATGACATTAGAGACCTAAGCTGCGCTGAGCGTGACACACACACACACACACACACACACACACACACACACACACACACACACACACACACACACACACACACACACACACACAAACACACAAACACACACACACACACACACACACACACACACACACACACACACACACACACACACACACACACACACTTATTGAGCATGCTACAAAACCCATAAAAGCAACAATTATTAACAGTACTTACAGGTTGTGATTCGGAGGAGGAAGCTGATCCAAATAAACTTGGTACTGCATCTTCCTTCAGTATCAGCCGGCTCGCGAATCCACACGTGAAAGCATTTATGTTTGTAACCTTCCTTCGGTATCAGCCGGCTCGCGAATCCACTTGAAAACATTTATGTTTGTAACCTTCCTTCAGTATCAGCCGGCTCGCGAATCCACACTTGAAGGCATTTGTGTTTGTAACCTTCCTTCTGTATCAACCGGCTCGCGAATCCACACTTGAAAGCATTTATGTTTGTAAAGGAATCGTCATTAAAACGACGCGAACACAGCTCAAGGTTCGGCTATAGTTGTAAATATAAACTCTAGCCACTGATTCTTCACATGCTCATCCCTGGGCAGTGAAAAAAAAGTTCGCTTTTGATTCGCACTTCAGAACAGCGTCTCGTCGACATGATGTTTTCACTGGTGTCTGGCGCGCGCAATGAGTGGTCGTATCTTATTCAATTAACTTGTTAAGTTGACGTCAACTAGACAGAGAAAAAGCATCGTTCGTCTATCGATTCATATCAGCGATTCAGAGTCTACTCTTACTTTTGAGAGACAATATTTTTGTATACGGGGAACTTTCATATTTAAAACTTTGCAGGATGTTTTCGTTCACTTAGATCTATGTTACACACTACATGAAAGGTAATTTTCAAAATTCCATAATAGGTACCCTTTAAAGTCAACAACTCTCTCTGGACTCGTTACTGAACCATAACAAAAGTAGATCCCTTTCTAATCAACAAAGTTGTTTTAAAACGTATAAAAGCCCGATGATGTGAGACGATAAGCGTTCAGTTATGACTCATTTAAATGTGATTCTTTAAGAAATTTGATCACAACGGGTGTAGCTGCGTAGCCTGACTCCGCCCTCCTACGTACTTCCGCTCAATTTTCATTTTCCTTCAGTACTACATCTGGGATTCTGCTGTGACGATTTTTCTCCAAGAAGGAGTGGCTAAAAACGATGACGTTGATGTTGTGCGTTATTTTGAGTTGTAGTTCAGTAATGGCAGCGGAGCCATTCGTCCGTTGTGGCAATATCAAGAAGTTAAAGCCGGAGCAAGAATAATCTTTGCTTAGTTTTGTTTATGGCCATCCTTCCCACGGGGTTCGGGAAAATACGTCATGACTAAACGTTAGCGATTGGTTATGGCAGATCCAGAGTGACTCTGGGCAGATCCAATAGTTTTAGACTTCACTAGAGTTCCCGCCTACAAGGAAGTTAACGATTGTCAATGGAGCCGTGCCAGACTCTATGTACAAATTAAATGAAATGTACGAGAGTCTGGTGGGACCAGGCTAGTAGCTGCACCAGAACAATGCAACTGTCACGAAAAAATGCGTTTGATGCACAGACGAGCACCCAGTTTAAGTCAATGCAGACCTGGAGGAAGATTTGTGTTCAGGCACAGATAAGCCTACAGAGCATCGATTGAATTTATTTAAGTTCATTTTAATGTTAATGTTATGTTCTTATTGTAGTCGGAATTATATTTTGTAATTTATTGCATTGTTTATAAAAAAAGGTTGTTTTAATTGCCTCCGCTGTCGGTGTGGAAAAAAACATTAATCTGCTTTGTGTTGAATATGAAATTTCATGCAGTTTTTGCTAACGTTATGCTAACCTTAAAATAACATTCCGGCAACGTTATGATTTCCCCTTTCTGGTCAATGTATCCCTGCCTCTGCTTAATTATTTTGATTAAAGTCAATTTTATTTTAAAATGCGCTACTTTGGCTGGTTCTGATATAGCTGCCAAACTGTTTTGGAGTAACAGGAATATTATAATGAGAGAGACAATTCTTGATAAGTAAGTAACCATCCTGATTAAATAATTGGCACCTGTCCATCAAAAGCTGACTATCCAATCAGAGTAGACCACTGTTAAGCCCACCCCCACGAGAGGTTTGTGTCAAAACAGTAAACGAAAAACTGCGAAGCGAAATCTGTGACAATGCATTCAGAATCCACGGTTTGCGAAACCAAATCTTTGAAAAACATTTAAAAAAAATGAAGCATATTTGAAGAGCCTGTTAAACTTGTGCGACATTTTAATTTAATTTTATTTTCATTTTCATTGTGTTTTTCTTCTTTTGTAACGGCATATTTTTGATAGTTTCTGAAAAAGTTACGTTTAGATTAATAAAGTTATGTTAATTTCTTTTGAAACAAATATAATTCCATACCTTAGCCTCTCTGTAATCACCACTCAGAAGTGTTCAATGTCCCACCCACGGCGCTATCTGATTGGTTACACCTCACAAAAATAGCCTATCATATGAAGGTAAAATGATGACATAAAGAATCGCACGCGCAGGGTAAGATCTGTGAAAGAGTACATAAGATCGCAAGCGTAAAATAAATTTTAAGTTTTTTTACCAAAAAAAAAAAACATTACATTGATTTCTACTCGCTATATTTCACACAGCAATGTGAAAAATTAAGACTTTGTTTCTATGCAAATCATCTTGCCTTTCCTCATGTTATTTAAATGCTTTGTCAGAATTCAGCAACATAATATGAGTGTTAATTGGTGAAAGAAACATTGACTAGATATTTGGCATTTTTTATTATCAGGAAGTAAAACTTAGCAGTACATATCAAAATATCTACAACCTTTGCATGATCTTTCTTTACACAACACTTTACTCAGTTATTAAAATTAATCACAACTGAACTGGCTTAAACTGAATAATGCTTTTAAAGCTGCTTTACAGCAGAATGAACCTTCCACCACAGATAAACAGGATAGCTATACAATGCAATGTAATGTAATATAATATAATGTAATATATAATGTAATATAATAGAATAGAAACTGGCAATTGGGAAAACCACATTCCTGATCTGTTTTTTTTTTTAAATGTTACACTTTACTGCAAGACTGGATTTGGTGAAAGCTGTGGACGTTGTCTGCGTGTTACTTGGTGTGGTCGCCTTTTCCCTCCTCAACACAGATCTGATCTGCTGTCTGCACTGAGATGAGCCGTAGTAGTACAGAAGAGGGTCCAGGAAAACACTTGCGCTCCCAAAACACACAGCCAACAGGTAAGCAGCATATGATGAATCTCCCTGTCCTCCAGCTAAATGAACACAGTGATACAACAGGATGCCATTGGTTGCAGCGAAACACACCACAAACTCCATCAGCACGGTGATGACCATAATCACAGCTCTCCTTCGGTTGTCTGAAGATGATGAAGATTTTGCTAAGTGACCAGACTTTACACTGAGCACATATATTATGGTAAAGGAGCTCACTAATGTTACAACCAGTGGCACAAAGTAGTAGAGGCCGGAGAGGATGGAGAACAGGTACATGTATAGCTGATCTGTAGGGTCGTCATGGAAAAGCGCATCGTGGCAAGTGACGCCCACATCCTTAATATTGACCGTTTGTGTCATTGAGAGAAGTGGCACTGTCCCAGCGAGCGCCAGCAGCCAGACCAGCACACACACACACGTGGCTTTCCTTGCACTCCTCCAGGTTAGAGAGGCGATGGGAAGCGCCACAGCCAGCAGTCTGTCCACACTCATGCACATCATCAGCAGTATGGAGCAGTACATGTAGCAGTAGTAAGCAGCACTGAGCACACGACACGCCACCTCACCGAACACCCAATCTGAAGCGTTCAGCTGGTAGTGGATCTTCAGAGGCAGCAGCAGGGTGAAGAAAACAGGTCCACACACGCCAGGTTTGGAAAATGTAGATCAGAGATGGTTTTTTTCACTCGAATCCTACAGGTGGGAAAGTTTTACCCAGGCCAAAGCGTTCCCGGGGCAAAAAATAATGAGGATGATGAAAAATTTTAGAAAAAAGGGCATGGGGCGCGTTTTGACCATCAAGCCTTTGAGAAAGGGGAAAAAAGGGCCCCTTTTTGGATAGAAAAATTTAGGAAAAAGTTGAGCTTGCCCTTTGGTTTTGGAGTAAAAAATTTCAGTCTTCTTTAACATAAAAACTGCCAAAAGCTGACATCTGTAGATGAAAATGCCCAAAAACAACCCCCATTAGTTTAAAAATTAACACAAACCCGGGGGTTTCTTTTCTTTCATGATGTTTCCCCTCAAAAATGTGTCTTTAAACCCCTT
>JAZAVI010000861.1:0-25045 GCA_036326025.1 Chrosomus eos
GGTACAATTATATAAATATATATATAATATATATATATATATATATATATATATATATATATAAATAAATATAGCTGCGAGCAGCTATTACGGGCCCAAGCCGGTGGCACCGCAACCCTGGTGCACCAGGGTGGCGGTACCGCCGGCTTTGGCCCTTCATCGCTGCTCGCAGCTATATTTATTTATATATATATATATATATATATATATATATATATATATATATATATATATATATATAATATATATATATATATATATATATATATATATATATAAAGCCGGTGGCATCGCCACCCTGGTGCCTTTAGGGTTATTGTGCACGACGTGACACAAAATATCTGCTCGCTATCTGCCGAACGGCTCTGGTAGTCCCGCTTCAGCACTGATGATGTTGTAGAAATAGTGTGCTCTGGTTGGTCTGGATTATTCGGGATTTTTTATTTTATACAGAAATAAGTTATTTATAATTCAGATGAGAATAAAGTTAGTGTTGATTAAAATGAAGGAAAACAAATATATTGATCTGAAATATAGCACATTCATTTTACATTTATTTAGGTTCAATTACCAAACATACAATCTTAATTTAATTTAAAGCAAACAATACATTTGAAATACATGGGTTGTATGCACATTTTTTTTTAATAAAAAATATATATATATCCAAAAAGACAAGGCTTAAAAACTCTTGTCACTGTAACAGACACAATCTCTCTCTCACACACACACACACACACAAACACACGCACACGCACACACACACACACACACCACACACACACACACACACACACACACACACACACACACACACACACACACACACACACACACACACACACACACACACACACACACACACACACACACACACACACACACACACACACACGTCAAGTCACATTTTAGATGCAATATTGAATAAGCAGAAAAATCGGATTTTCTGCTCTGAAAATATAAATAAGCATACAAATTGAATAAGCACTTTGATTATTCTAAACAGAATAAGCATTAGTCGCTAATGAATATGTACTAGTACTTAATGGAATAGATACTAATATCTAAAAAATAAGTACTAGTAGCATGAAAATAGAGACTAGTATGTTAAAATGATTAAATGTTAAAACGGCTTGCCATATTGGCTCAGAGAGAGAGAGAGAGAGAAAATGACATTTTAGATAATAGCACCTATTAATAGATACTAGTATTTATTCAATAAATACTAGTTCTAAGTCATTACATACTAGTACCTATTAAATAGATACCAGTACTTATTCATTAGCTACTAATACGTATTCAAAAGAATATCTAAAGAATAAGCACTACTATCTAAAGAATAGGCACTAGTACTAAAGAATAAGCACTAGTCGCTAATGAATAAGTACTATTACTTAATGGAATAGATACTAGTATCTAAAAAATAAGTACTAGTAGCATGAAAAAAGAGACTACTAGGTTAAAATGATTAAATGTTAAAACGGCTTGCCATATTGACTCAGAGCATCAAAAGCATCAAACAAGAATATTAAAGTTTGATGCGTTGCCACAGCAACAGTTTCAAAGATATCAAGAATCCCTTCACAGGTCTTCATCTGCAGTGTATTTACATTATACAGATGAAGTTTGAAGCAAATCGGGTAAAAATAAGAGGGTGATTTCAAAGCCTTTAGGAAGTGACACACTTCCTGCTGCCAGTTGGTGGCGCTATAACTTTGACTCACAATAGTCACATCCATGTGATCGGACTCTTACAGCGAACACACTGCTGAAGTTTCATCAAGATCAGTTAATGTATGCAGAAGTTATAACACATTTCCTGTTTCCATTATTCGCCATAAATTCGTTTCCTCGCCACGGCCAAACCGTTCGAGATATCAAAAATCCCCTGGCAATTTTTCATCCTCAATGTCTTGACTTCATGCTGACTGAGTTTCGTGGCGATTGGTTGAATTCTCTAGAAGTAGTATATCGAATTCCAGGGGCATACGCTTTCAAACAAACCATAATAGCCGACTTCCTGTTGGGCTGGGGTAAAAAGTAAAAGTACAAAGGATATATGAATCGATGAGATCTATATGTGTACCAAGTTTCATATTATTACATGCAAGCGTGTTTGATTTATGGACCAAGTTTTCGGACCCCGTTCCAGGGGGCGCTGTCGAGCCCCCCTGCCACGCCCGGGTACCAGCTTCAGCCCGGCCCTGATGGCCGCGGTTTCTGACCCGTGTGCAAAGTTTCAAGAGTTTTTGAGCATGTTAAGGGCCCCAAAAGTGTGCTAAGAATCTCAAAAGTATCCAAAAAGAATATTAAAGTTTGATGCGTTGTCACGGCAACAGCATCTAAGATATCAACAATCCTTTCACAGGTCTACATCTGGCATGTGTCTACATTATACACATCAAGTTTGAAGCAAATCGGGTAAAGCCTGTTTGATTTATGGACCAAGTTTTCGGACCCCGTTCCAGGGGGCGCTGTCGAGCCCCCCTGCCACGCCCGGGTACCAGCTTCAGCCCGGCCCTGATGGATGCGGTTTCTGACCCGTGTGCAAAGTTTCAAGAGTTTTTGAGCATGTTAAGGGCCCCAAAAGTGCGCTAAGAATCTCAAAAGTATCCAAAAAGAATATTAAAGTTTGATGCGTTGTCACGGCAACAGCATCTAAGATATCAACAATCCTTTCACAGGTCTACATCTGGCTTGTGTCTACATTATACACATCAAGTTTGAAGCAAATAGGGTAAAGCGTGTTGGATATATGGACCAAATTGTCGGACCCGTTCAAGGGGGCGCTGTCGAGCCCCCCTGCCACGCCCGGGTACCAGCTTCAGCCTGGCCCTGATGGCCGCGGGTTTTGTCCTGTGTGCAAAGTTTCAAGAGTTTTCGAGCACGTTAAGAACCCCAAAAGTGCCCGAAAGCATAAAAAAGCATGAAAAAGCTTAAAAAAAGGAATATTAATGTTTGATGCATTGCCATGGCAACAGTGTCTAAGATATCAATAATCCTTTCACAGGTCTACATCTGGCATGTGTCTACATTATGCACTTGAAGTTTGAAGCAAATCGGGTAAAAATAAGAGGGTGATTTAAAAGCATTTGAAAGTGACACACTTCCTGCTGCCAGTTGGTGGCGCTATAACTTTGACTCACAATAGTCACATCCATGTGATCGGGCTCTTACAACGAACACACTGCTGAAGTTTCATCAAGATTAGTTAATGTATGCAGTAGTTATAACACACTTCCTGTTTCACGTTTCTCGCCATAATTTCGTTTCCTCGCCACGGCCAAACCGTTCGAGATATCAAAAATCCCCTCGCAAACTTTCATCCTCAATGTCTTGACTTCACGCTGACCGAGTTTCGTGCCGTGTGTTTGAATTCTCTAGGAGGAGTGTTTCACATTCCTTTGCATGCGTTTTCCAAACAAGCCTAAATAGCCGACTTCCTGTTGGGCTGGGGTAAAAAGTTAGAGTGCGAAGTATATATGAAACGATGAGATCTACATGTGTACCGAGTTTCATATTATTACATGCAAGCGTGTTTGATTTATGGACCATGTTTTCGTACCCCGTTCCAGGGGGCGCTGTCGAGCCCCCCTGCCACGCCCGGGTACCATCTTCTGCCCGGCCCTGATGGCCGCGGGTTCTGACATGTGTGCAAAGTTTCAGGAGTTTTTGAGCATGTTAAGGCCTCCAAAAGTGTCCAAAGGTAGTAAAAAAATATTAGAAGATAATAATAATAAATATGAAGTAATATAAATAGCTGGAGCAGCGATTACGGGCCCAAGCCGGTGGCACCGCAACCCTGGTGCACCAGGGTGGCGGTACCGTCGGCTTTGGCCCTTCATCGCTGCTCGCAGCTATATATATATATATATATATATATATATATATATATATATATATATATATATATATATATATATATATATATATAAAGCCAGTGGCACCGCCAGCCTGGTGCCTTTAGCGTTATTGTGCACGACGTGACACAAAATATCTGCTCGCTATCTGCCGAACCGCTCTGGTAGTTCCGCTTCAGCACTGATGATGTTGTAGAATTAGTGCGCTCTGGTTGGTCTGGATTATTGGGGATTTTTTAATTTATGCAGAAATAAGTTATTTATAATACAGATAGAGAATAAAGTTAGTGTTGATTAAAATGAAAGAAAACAATTATATTGATCTGAAATATAGCACATTAATTGTAAATTTATTTAGGTTCAATTACCAAACATACAATCTTAATTTAATTTAAAGCAAACAATACATTTAAAATATATGGGTTGTATGCACATAAAAAAAAAAGAAGATATATCCAAAAAAGACAAGGCCTTAAAGCAGTGGTTCTCAATCTTGGTCCTATGGGTGCCACTGCTCTGCACATTTTATATGTCTCCTTTATCTGACACACCCACTTCAGTTAATAAAGCTCTTTCCTAACGAGCTGATGATCTGAATCAGGTGTGTTAAATGAGGGAGACATACAAACTATGCAGAGCAGTGGCTCCCTAGGACCAGGATTGAGATCCACTGCCTTAAAGGGTTAAACTCTTTTCACTGTAACAGACACACTCTCTCTCACACACACACACACACACACACACACACACACACACACACACACACACACACACACGTCAAGTCACTTACATTTTAGATGCAATATTGACGGTTTTTCTGTTTCAGCAGCGAAAATAGTTAAACAAAGATCACAGCAGAACCATTGCTCATCTCACAGCAACATGTTTTCGCATTACTGAATGATTCAGCATTTTGGACAAATTGGTTTACTCAAAGATTCAATTAGGGTTGTGCCGATAGACGATATCATAGTTAAGCCAGCATCGCGACCCCCCCCCCCCCCATGTTTCCATGGTGACGCGTCATGCTTGGCACGTGATTCACCACAGCCAAAATAGCGCTGTATGACATGTAACGTTAGCGCTTTTATTTATAAATATTAACAAACCTGGTTACCATGTCATCAACTATCTTCTATTCTGATTCTCAAATGTGTGTAAGTGAGTTTGTTTTGTCGTTTAAAAAACAGTTTCTCCCGAAATACATGGCCGGTGAACTGGGAGAAGAATAGAGTTAACTTTATAGTTACTTACACTGTGTGTCTGATATGAATAAAATCCGTCGGCAAATATATTTGAATGGGTTGTTATTGCTGCTTCCATAGACACCATTGTGTATTTTACAAACTATAAATGTATTGTTTTGCTATAAATTATATGCATTTAAATGTCTGAAACCTAAAATAAACATTATGTGGTTAAAAACACTGAATAGTTGTGATATAATATGACAAGCACTGAACGCGTCTGTCTCTGGCTCAGCGCCAGCCACAGCGCGAAAGCACAGTCTGGATCTGGCTGCTCTGTCACGTGTACATTGTACATCATGTACATTCGCTCCTAGTGGTCAGCTGCTGCAGACTCAGAGCGTGCCGAAATCAAAATGGCTGATGAGATGTAGAGGAAAATATCTCCGCGTTGTGCCTACGCCCCTTAGCTGTTCTAAATCCACTGTAAAACACGGCTTTGCGGGGCTTATTGCTTAAGTGAAAAATTAAAACGTTAGCCCCGCCCCTCCTCCCGATATCATCGTCCATCGCGATGTTTCACTGTACACATCGTCTGATGCCAAATTGGTAGACATCGCAAACCCTAGATTCAATGACCAATCCATACCTGTCTCATTCATGAATGACTCAGTCGTTCGAACGAATCGTTTGAACGAATGAATCAATGACTCGCTCATTAAGACGGTAGCCTGGCGACACCTAGTGACGGTTCAGTGTTATGTTTAAAAGTATCATTCTTTCCAACGATTTTTAATTGACTCATATTTAAAACAATCTCATAACATCTTTTAATGCATTGTTATTAGGTGTTCAAGCACGAAGTGCTGAAAACCTATTGTATTTGTGCTGATTTTTATTAGGTGTTCAAGCACGAAGTGCTGAAAACCTATTGTAATTGTACTGATTTTTATTATTAGGTGTTCAAGCACGAAGTGCTGAAAACCTATTGTATTTGTGCTGATTTGTATTATTAGGTGTTCAAGCACGAAGTGCTGAAAACCTATTGTATTTGTGCTGATTTTTATTATTATTAGGTGTTCAAGCACGAAGTGCTGAAAACCTATTGTAATTGTACCGATTTTTAGGTGTTCAAGCACGAAGTGCTGAAAACCTATTGTATTTGTAAGGATTTTTATTATTATTTTTCTGCCGTAAAACGCATCGTGCAGCCCAAACCGTAAGGGCTAGAGACTTGAAACTTTGTCAGATGGTAGTACAAAAATCGAGGAGAGGTTATCAAAGTATGAGCCCGATTGGCCCATAGGTGGCGCTATAGCAAGCAAAAGTAGTAAATCGTGAATAACTCCTAGACCATTTATCCTAGAATCAAGTGTCTTATATCCTTGTAATCCTTGGCTCAAGACGGACAAAACGTATATCTCCGATTTTATTTGCGCCTGGAAAAATCTTCCGCCATCTTGGATTTTGTCCAAAACCTACTTTTGCAAACTAGTCCCTGGTTTTTCACCCGATCGGAACCAAACCAGTGCAGAATTGTTCTCTGGAGTCTGAATATCAATAATTATCGAAAAAAAGTTGATATTTTGATTCAGGGTCGCTAGGGGGCGCAAAAGGAACTTTGTGGGCGGAGCCTATTTTACTAAAATGGCTATAACTCAAGAAGTATAAGAGATATCTCCACCAAACTCGGTACACGTGTGAATGAGTTCATTCTGAGGTCACAGTAAAAAAATTTCGTCGATTGGCCACATGGTGGCGCTATAACATTAAAAAAACATAAAAAGAGCTATGACCACCTGACCGTTAGTCCGATTGACTTGAAAATTGGTATGCAGCGTCTTGGTCCAAGGTGCCATGAATGTGTAAAAGGATATTGGCGTATCTCAAAAAACTTGGCCGCCATCGACCAATGAAGTTTGAGCACCTATGAGACAAGGTTAACGGAGGCTGATCAGAACGAAACTCGATGGGCATGTTCGACTCATGGCCAAAGAGGTCTGTAAGAGTTTTGAAAGAAATCGGCCACTAGTTGGCGCTAACGAGTTTTACGGCTCTGTAATCACGTGGTGTTTGCACAAATCCCTATAATATGCATATCAGTCGATAGATCTCCTAATGCTGAACAACTTTGCCTCTAGAACCATATCTGTCAATCAAATCGTTCATTAAATATTCACAAATATGTTAAAAACCTACTTTTGCGAACTAGTCCCTGGTTTTTCGCACGATCGGAACCAGACCAGTCTAGGACAATTCTCTGGACTGTCTAGATCAATAATTATCGAAAAAAAGTTGAAATTTGCCCTTTGGTTCACTAAAACAGGGTCATTTATAAAATGGGCGTGTCAAAATACACTCAAAAGCCTATAAATCATAAATAAAAACTCAGAACTTCACAAAAATTGGTGAGCATATGAGTCATACCATGGTGAAGAAGTATGCAAAGTTTCATGGAGATCGGACAATAGGTGGCGCTATAACTGTTGAAAAGCTTTAAAACCATGTATTTCCTATGGTAAATTGAATGTATTGGCTGTAAATGGTGTTTTCCATCTATTATGTCAGTGGTTAAATTTATGCTAAATAAAACTTAATGTCTTTTAATGCTTAACGGCCTTAAAGGCCTTAACTGCTTGAACACCGCTAAATGCTGCTTGCAGCTTTAATTATTATTATTTTTCTTCTCCGCTAAAACGCATCGTGCAGCCCAAACCGTAAGTGCTGGAGCTCTGAAACTTTGTCAGATGGTAGTACAAAAATCGAGGAGAGGTTCAGAGAGTATGACCCCGATTGGCCTATAGGTGGCGCTATAGCAATCAATTGCGCGAAATGGCTCATAACTCGTAGACCGTAAGTCATAGACTCAAGTGTCTTATATCATTGGAAAGCTGGACTCCTGACTTAAAAAACGTATATCTCCGATTTTATTTCCGCCATATTGGATTTTCCGCCATCTTGGATTTTGTCAAAAAACTACTTTTGCGAACTAGTCCCTGGTTTTTTGCCCGATCGGAACCAAACCAGTGCAGAAATGTTCTCTGGAGACTGAATATCAATAATTATCAAAAAAAAGTTGAAATTTCGATTTTCGGTCGCTAGGGGGTGCAAAAATAACATTGTGGGAGGAGCTTATTTTACTAAAATGGCTATAACTCCAGAAGTAAATGAGGTACGTTCACCAAACTTGGTAGATATGTGCATGAGTTCAATCTGAGGTCACAGTAAAAAAATCGCGACGATCGAACACTAGATGGCGCTATAACATTAAAAAAACATAAAAGGGGGTGTGGCCACCTGACCGTTAGTCCGATTGACTTGAAAATTGGTATGCAGTGTCTTGGTCCAAGGTGCCATGTATGTGTAAAAGGATATTGGCATATCTCAAAAAACATGGCCGCCATTGGCCAATGAAATTTGTGCACCTTTTAAACAAGGTTAACGGAGGCCGATCGGAACGAAACTCAATGGGCATGTTCGACTCATGGCCCAAGAGGTCTGTAAGAGTTTTGAAAGAAATCGGCCACTAGTTGGCGCTAACGAGTTTTACGGCTCTGTAATCACGTGGTGTTGCACACATCCCCATAAAATGCATATCAGTCGATAGATCTCCTCATGCTGAACAACTTTGCCTCTTGAACCATTGCTGTCAATCAAATCGTTCATTAAATATTCACGAATATGTTAAAAACCTACTTTTGCGAACTAGTCCCTGGTTTTTTGCCCGATCGGAACCAGACCAGTCTAGGACAATTCTATGGACTCTCTAGATCAATAATTATCAAAAAAAAGTTGAACTTTTGCATTTTGCGCATGGGTATAACAGGGGCGTTTAGAAATTAGACGTGTCAAAACACACTCAAAAGCCTATAAATCCTACAAGGAAACTCAGAACTTGACAAAAATTGATGTGCATATGTGTCATACCATGGTGAAGAAGCATGCAAAGTTTCATGGAGATCGGACAATAGGTGGCGCTATAACTGTTGAAAAGCTTTAAAACCATGTATTTCCTATGGTAAATTGAATGTATTGGCTGTAAATGGTGTGTTCCATCTATAATCATATAATCTTTATATCATAATGCTCAAAATCAGTGCAGTACAATTCTCTGGACTCTCTAGGTCAATAATTATCAAAAAAAAGTTGAACTTTGCCCTTTGGTTTGCTATAACAGGGTCATTTAGAAAATGGGCGTGTGAAAATACACTCAAACGCCTATAAATCATAAATAAAAACTCAGAACTTCACAAAAATTGGTGAGCATATGTGTCATAACATGTTGAAAAAGCATGCACAGTTTCATGGAGATCGGACGATAGGTGGCGCTATAACTGTTAAAAAGCTTTAAAACAATATGTATCCTATGGTAAATTGCCTGTACAACGTGTGTGTGTGTGTGTGTGTGTGTGTGTGTGTGTGTGTGTGTGTGTGTGTGTGTGTGTGTGTGTGTGTGTGTGTGTGTGTGTGTGTGTGTGTGTGTTGTGTGTGTGTGTGTGTGTGTGTGTGTGTGTGTGTGTGTGTGTGTGTGTGTATCTGTGTGTAAGCATGCATAATGGAGTTAACATGGAAAAACTGGTTTGCTTTAGTGAATACAGGTGAAACCAAGTAGATCAAAATGAAAGTGAGCCAATAAGTGGTCTTCTACTGCCCTCTGCTGGCCATTCTCCTTATTAACAGTCTTTTCACATGTGCATTCATATATTTAGACTCTTAAAAATCTCTTGTAAAACTATTACTATTATAACAAAATCTTATTTTGTCAGAGATTATCACTTCATTTGTTCTGATGCTTCACATAATGGCTAGCCACGTGGTAAATCATGGTAAATAAAGCTAGAAACATGGTAAATCATAGTAAATAAGGCAAATAATGCTAAAATCCTGGTAAATCATTCTAGAATGTGGTATATCATGGTAAACTATGGTAAATCATGCTAGATTCATAGTAAATCATACTGGAACATGGTAAATCATGAAAAATCACACTAAATGTGGTATATCATAGTAAATCATGCTAAAACATGGTCTATTCCATCTATGATGTCAGTGGTTAAATGCTTGCTACATAAAACTTAATGTCTTTTGATGCTTGTGTGCTTAAAAATCTTAAAGGCCTTAACAGCTTGAACACCGCTAAATGCTGCTTGCAGCTTTAATTAGGTGTTCAAGCACGAAGTGCTGAAAACCTATTGTATTTGTAAGGATTTTTATTATTATTTTTCTGCCGTAAAACGCATCGTGCAGCCCAAACCGTAAGGGCTAGAGACTTGAAACTTTGTCAGATGGTAGTACAAAAATCGAGGAGAGGTTATCAAAGTATGAGCCCGATTGGCCCATAGGTGGCGCTATAGCAAGCAAAAGTAGCAAATCGTGAATAACTCCTAGACCATTTATCCTAGAATCAAGTGTCTTATATCCTTGTAATCCTTGGCTCAAGACGGACAAAACGTATATCTCCGATTTTATTTGCGCTTGGAAAAATCTTCCGCCATCTTGGATTTTGTTCAAAACCTACTTTTGCGAACTAGTCCCTGGTTTTTCACCCGATCGGAACCAAACAGGTGCAGAATTGTTCTCTGGAGTCTGAAGATCAATAATTATCGAAAAAAAGTTGATATTTTGATTCAGGGTCGCTAGGGGGCGCAAAATGAACTTTGTGGGCGGAGCCTATTTTACTAAAATGGCTATAACTCAAGAAGTAAAAGAGATATCTCCACCAAACTCGGTACACGTGTGAATGAGTTCATTCTGAGGTCACAGTAAAAAAATTGCGTCGATTGGCCACATGGTGGCGCTATAACATTAAAAAAACATAAAAAGAGCTATGACCACCTGACCGTTAGTCCGATTGACTTGAAAATTGGTATGCAGGGTCTTGGTCCAAGGTGCCATGTATGTGTAAAAGGATATTGGCGTATCTCAAAAAACATGGCCGCCATCGACCAATGAAGTTTGAGCACCTATGAGACAAGGTTAACGGAGGCTGATCAGAACGAAACTCGATGGGCATGTTCGACTTATGGCCAAAGAGGTCTGTAAGAGTTTTGAAAGAAATCGGCCACTAGTTGGCGCTAACGAGTTTTACGGCTCTGTAATCACGTGGTGTTTGCACAAATCCCTATAATATGCATATCAGTCGATAGATCTCCTAATGCTGAACAACTTTGCCTCTAGAACCATATCTGTCAATCAAATCGTTCATTAAATATTCACAAATATGTTAAAAACCTACTTTTGCGAACTAGTCCCTGGTTTTTCGCACGATCGGAACCAGACCAGTCTAGGACAATTCTCTGGACTGTCTAGATCAATAATTATTGAAAAAAAGTTGAAATTTGCCCTTTGGTTCACTAAAACAGGGTCATTTATAAAATGGGCGTGTCAAAATACACTCAAACGCCTATAAATCATAAATAAAAACTCAGAACTTCACAAAAATTGGTGAGCATATGAGTCATACCATGGTGAAGAAGCATGCAAAGTTTCATGGAGATCGGACAATAGGTGGCGCTATAACTGTTGAAAAGCTTTAAAACCATGTATTTCATATGGTAAATTGCCTGTAATCATGATAGAAACATGGTAAATCATAGCAAAAAATACTATTACATGGTGTGTCATGGCAAATCATGCTAGAAATGTGATGAATCATGGTAAATCATGCTACATCCTGATAAATCATTCTAGAATGTGGTATATCATGGTAAATCATCCTATAACATGGCAAATCATACTCAAATGTGTTCAGTTGTGGTAAACCATGCTAGAACAGGGTAAATCAAGGGGAATCATACTAGAACTTGGTATATCACTGGTTTGCTTTAGTGAAGAATACTGATGAAACCAAGTAGTTCAAAATGAAAATGAGCCAATAAGTAGTCTTCTACTGCCCTCTGCTGGCCATTATGCTTATTAACAGTCTTTTCACATGTGCATTCATATCTTTAGACTCTTAAAAATCCCTTATATAACTATTACTATTATGACACAATCATATTTTGTCAAAGTTTATCAATTCATTTGTTCTAATGCTTCACATAATGGCTAGCCACGTGGTAAATCATGGTAAATAAAGCTAGAAACATGGTAAATCATAGTAAATAAGGTAAATAATGCTAGAATCCTGGTAAATCATTCTAGAATGTGGTATATCATGGTAAACTATGGTAAATCATGCTAGATTCATGGTAAATCATACTGGAACATGGTAAATCATGAAAAATCACACTAAATGTGGCATATCATGGTAAATCATGCTAAAACATGGTCTATTCCATCTATGATGTCAGTGGTTAAATGCTTGCTACATAAAACTTAATGTCTTTTGATGCTTGTGTGCTTAAAAATCTTAAAGGCCTTAACAGCTTGAACACCGCTAAATGCTGCTAGCAGCTTTAATTATTATTATTCTTCTGCCGTAAAACGCATCGTGCAGACCAAACCGTAAATGCTAGAGACTTGAAACTTTGTCAGATGGTAGTACAAAAATCGAGGAGAGGTTATCAAATTATGAGCCCGATTGGCCCATAGGTGGCGCTATAGCAACCAATTGCGCAAAACTGCTCATAACTCCTAAACCGTAAGTCGTAGACTCAAGTGTCTTATATCATTGGAAAGCTGGACTTCTGACTTAAAAAACGTATATCTCCGATTTAATTTCCGCCATATTGGATTTTCCGCCATTTTGAATTTTGTCGAAAAACTACTTTTGCGAACTAGTCCCTGGTTTTTTGCCCGATCGGAACCAAACCAGTGCAGAAATGTTCTCTGGAGACTGAATATCAATAATTATCGAAAAAAAGTTGAAATTTCGATTGACGGTCGCTAGGGGCAGTAAAACAAACATTGTGGGAGGAGCCTATTTTACTAAAATGGCTATAACTCAAGAAGTAAATGAGATATCCTCACCAAACTTGGTACACATGTGCATGAGTTCAATCTGAGGTCACAGTAAAAAAATCGCGACGATCGAACACTAGGTGACGCTATAACATTAAAAAAACATAAAAGGGGGTGTGGCCACCTGACCGTTAGTCCGATTGACTTGAAAATTGGTATGCAGTGTCTTGGTCCAAGGCGCCATGTATGTGTAAAAGGATATTGGCGTATCACAAAAAACATGGCCGCCATCGACCAATGAAGTTTGATTACCTATGAGACAAGGTTAACGGAGGCCGATCGGAACGAAACTCACTGGGCATGTTTGACTCATGGCCCTAGAGGTCTGTAAGAATTTTGAAAGAAATCGGCCA
Source organism: Chrosomus eos (assembly GCA_036326025.1). Lineage (NCBI taxonomy): Eukaryota > Metazoa > Chordata > Actinopteri > Cypriniformes > Leuciscidae > Chrosomus > Chrosomus eos. The sequence continues at coordinate 13,303 of JAZAVI010000861.1, forward strand.
CTAGTTGGCGCTAACGAGTTTTATGGCTCTGTAATCACGTGGTGTTGCACAAATCCCCACAAAATGCATATCATTTGATAGATCTCCTAATGCTGAACAACTTTGCCTCTAGAACCATATCTGTCAATCAAATCGTTCATTAAATATTCACAAATATGTTAAAAACCTACTTTTGCGAACTAGTCCCTGGTTTTTCGCACGATCGGAACCAGACCAGTCTAGAACAATTCTCTGGACTGTCTAGATCAATAATTATCGAAAAAAAGTTGAAATTTGGCCTTTGGTTCACTATAACAGGGTCATTTATAAAATGGGTGTGTCAAAATACACTCAAACGCCTATAAATCATAAATAAAAACTCAGAACTTCACAAAAATTGGTGAGCATATGAGTCATACCATGGTGAAGAAGCATGCAAAGTTTCATGGAGATCGGACAATAGTTGGCGCTATAACTGTTGAAAAGCTTTAAAACCATGTATTTCCTATGGTAAATTGCCTGTAATCATGATAGAAACCTGGTAAATCATAGCAAAAAATACTATTACATGGTGTATCATGGCAAATCATGCTAGAAATGTGATGAATCATGGTAAATCATGCTACATCCTGATAAATCATTCTAGAATGTGGTATATCATGGTAAATCATCCTATAACATGGCAAATCATACTCAAATGTGTTCAGTTGTGGTAAATCATCCTATAACATGGCAAATCATACTCAAATGTGTTCAGTTGTGGTAAACCATGCTAGAACAGGGTAAATCAAGGTGAATCATACTAGAACTTGGTATATCACTGGTTTGCTTTAGTGAAGAATACTGGTGAAACCAAGTAGTTCAGAATGAAAATGAGCCAATAAGTAGTCTTCTACTGCCCTCTGCTGGCCATTATGCTTATTAACAGTCTTTTCACATGTGCATTCATATCTTTAGACTCTTAAAAATCCCTTATATAACTATTACTATTATGACACAATCATATTTTGTCAAAGTTTATCAATTCATTTGTTCTAATGCTTCACATAATGGCTAGCCACGTGGTAAATCATGGTAAATAAAGCTAGAAACATGGTAAATCATAGTAAATAAGGTAAATAATGCTAGAATCCTGGTAAATCATTCTAGAATGTGGTTATCATGGTAAACTATGGTAAATCATGCTAGATTCATGGTAAATCATACTGGAACATGGTAAATCATGAAAAATCACACTAAATGTGGTATATCATGGTAAATCATGCTAAAACATGGTCTATTCCATCTATGATGTCAGTGGTTAAATGCTTGCTACATAAAACTTAATGTCTTTTGATGCTTGTGTGCTTAAAAATCTTAAAGGCCTTAACAGCTTGAACACCGCTAAATGCTGCTAGCAGCTTTAATTTTTCAATGTAAATGATGTAATTTGATCAGCCCTACCTAGGGTAACAGCCATATAGTATCTTATTATTCTAAATAATTGAATTTATTGATCAAATTTACAAATTAAAATGAAAGATGAAGCATACATTTAATAAGACTGGACTAGGGGTGCCTTGCAGATATTACAATTATGCACTTTTAAATATACCATTGCCACCCACCGTCAATTTGGTGTGTGTGTGTGTGTGTGTGTGTGGGTTGGTTTGTGTGGGTTGGTTTATGTGATCTATGAGGACACAAATTTGTATAATGACGTGTATTACACTGGTATTACAACTTATGGGTGGTTTATGAGGACATTTCAAAAGTCCTCATAAATCAAATGGCTTGAAAAACATAAAAAACAATGTTTTATTAAAAAAATTTAAATGCAGCATGTCTGTTATATGCCTTTATTAAAAAAACGTATTTAAAAAATACAAGGCTTAAGACATTTATTTTCTTTTTTAATGAAGGCCAAACCACACAGCAGTGAAATGGTTAATCTAGCCCCACTCCCCCTCCCCCTCCCCCTCCCCACACTCACAGACACACACACAGAGAGCAGGCGCATAGCCCCACTCCCCCTCCCCCTTCCCACACTCACAGACACACACACACAGAGAGCAGTCACAGAGACGTAGGCTCAGAGAGAAATGACCATATTCAAACCAAAATATCTGACTTCCTCTTGGTTGTTACTAATGACTGTAAATTAGAAAGTTGTCTGGCTGGAGGAGAACTATATAAATACAGATTTATGTAACTCTAGATGAAACTAACCCCCCCACTTTTGTCAAAAGGTGGCGCTACTGAGTCCCTGCACCACGCCCGTTTCTGAAACTATGCACATGTCACCTGGCTAATAAATGTGATCTGTCTGTCGAGTTTCATGCAATTTTAAGCAATTTCAGGCATGCTAAGAGTCTCAAAAGCATCCAAAAAGAATATTAAAGTTTGATGGATTGCCACAGCAACAGTTTCAAAGATATCAAGAATCCATTCACAGGTCTTCATCTGCCGTGTATTTACATTATACAAATGAAGTTTGAAGCAAATCGGGTAAAAATAAGAGGGTGATTTCAAAGCATTTTGAAAGTGACACACTTCCTGCTGCCAGTTGGTGGCGCTATAACTTTGACTCACAATAGTCACATCCATATGATCGAGCTCTTACAACGAACACACTGCTCAAGTTTCATCAAGATCAGTTAATGTATGCTGAAGTTATGACACACTTCCTGTTTCACGTTTCTCGCCATAATTTTGTTTCCTCGCCACGGCCAAACCGTTCGAGATATCAAAAATCCCCTCGCAAACTTTCATCCTCAATGTCTTGACTTCACGCTGACCGAGTTTCGTGCCGTGTGTTTGAATTCTCTAGGAGAAGTACTTCAAATTCCTTTGCGTGTGTTTTACCAACAACCCTAAATAGCCCACTTCCTGTTGGGCTGGGGTAAAAAGTTAGAGTGCGAAGTATATATGAAACGATGAGATCTACATGTGTACCGAGTTTCATATTATTACATGCAAGCGTGTTTGATTTATGGACCATGTTTTCGGACCCCGTTCCAGGGGGCGCTGTCGAGCCCCCTGCCACGCCCGGGTACCATCTTCAGCCCGGCCCTGATGGCCGCAGGTTCTGACATGTGTGCAAAGTTTCAGGAGTTTTTGAGCATGTTAAGGCCTCCAAAAGTGTCCAAAAGGTAGTAAAAAAATAATAATAAATATAGCTGCGAGCAGCGATTACGGGCCCAAGCCGGTGGCACCGCAAGCCCAAGCCGGTGGTACCGTCGGCTTTGGCCCTTCATCGCTGCTCGCAGCTATATTTATATATATATATATATATATATATATATATATATATATATATATATATATATATATATATATAAAGCCAGTGGCACCGCCAGCCTGGTGCCTTTAGCGTTATTGTGCACGACGTGACACAAAATATCTGCTCGCTATCTGCCGAACGGCTCTGGTAGTCCCGCTTCAGCACTGATGATGTTGTAGAATTAGTGCGCTCTGGTTGGTCTGGATTATTGGGGATTTTTTAATTTATGCAGAAATAAGTTATTTATAATACAGATAGAGAATAAAGTTAGTGTTGATTAAAATGAAAGAAAACAATTATATTGATCTGAAATATAGCACATTAATTTTAAATTTATTTAGGTTCAATTACCAAACATACAATCTTAATTTAATTTAAAGCAAACAATACATTTAAAATATATGGGTTGTATGCACATAAAAAAAAAAGAAGATATATCCAAAAAAGACAAGGCCTTAAAGCAGTGGTTCTCAATCTTGGTCCTATGGGTGCCACTCTGCACATTTTATATGTCTCCTTTATCTGACACACCCACTTCAGTTAATAAAGCTCTTTCCTAACGAGCTGATGATCTGAATCAGGTGTGTTAAATGAGGGAGACATACAAACTATGCAGAGCAGTGGCTCCCTAGGACCAGGATTGAGATCCACTGCCTTAAAGGGTTAAACTCTTTTCACTGTAACAGAAACACACTCTCACACACACACACACACACACACACCACACACACACACACACACACACACACACACACACACACACACACACACACACACACACGTCAAGTCACTTACATTTTAGATGCAATATTGACGGTTTTTCTGTTTCAGCAGCGAAAATAGTTAAACAAAGATCACAGCAGAACCATTGCGCATCTCACAGCAACATGTTTTCTCATTACTGAATGATTCAGCATTTTGGACAAATTGGTTTACTCAAAGATTCAATTAGGGTTGTGCCGATAGACGATATCATAGTTAAGCCAGCATCGCGACCCCCCCCCCCCCCCCATGTTTCCATGGTGACGCGTCATGCTTGGCACGTGATTCACCACAGCCAAAATAGCGCTGTGTGACATGTAACGTTAGCGCTTTTATTTATAAATATTAACAAACCTGGTTACCATGTCATCAACTATCTTCTATTCTGATTCTCAAATGTGTGTAAGTGAGTTTGTTTTGTCGTTTAAAAAACAGTTTCTCCCGAAATACATGGCCGGTGAACTGGGAGAAGAATAGAGTTAACTTTATACTTACACTGTGTGTCTGATATGAATAAAATCCGTCGGCAAATATATTTGAATGGGTTGTTATTGCTGCTTCCATAGACACCATTGTGTATTTTACAAACTATAAATGTATTGTTTTGCTATAAATTATATGCATTTAAATGTCTGAAACCTAAAATAAACATTATGTGGTTAAAAACACTGAATAGTTGTGATATAATATGACAAGCACTGAACGCGTCTGTCTCTGGCCAAAGAGTATAGAAGCACAAGAGGCGAAACTCTGATGCTTTTCTGGTAACAGCCACTAGGTGGCGCTTCGGCAGCGCGGCCGCCATTTTGGGATGAAGATTCCAACGGGAGTTACTGGACAACAGCACAGATAACAGTTTTTTGAGGTAGTTTTTTCTTGCATTATTGAATATTTCCATTTTATGCAACTTTACACATTTACTACTATTATTAGTTACCAACTCCACTTGGCCTGAAATATATTTTGTACGTTTTAATCCCCTGGATCATGCTACAAACATGATGATCTTTATGATGCATTGCTGTGTCCGTTATCCTATAATTGCCACAATTTTGTACAGTGGCTGTGTTTTTGTTTACATTCTCTTGCTTTAACGGTCCTTAATATACGATATAATTAGTTTACTGTAAAGCTATTTCTATTGCTGGTATATAGGCCTAATAGTTGTACGAAATAGAGTCTGTAGGCCTACTACATACGTGTTGTTGTAGCCATTAAATAAGCGCATTTAGTTTCATATTTGTTCAAATATTATAATGTGTTTTTCCCCATGTTGATTATGAAAAGTGAACAGCATGAGTAGGATATGATATCGGGAGACATGAAGTGGGTCATACATGATTTTGACTCATTAGCCTACGTTGTGTTTTGTAGAAAGCCTTTCTTTAAAAATTTATTTCGTTTTGTGTAAATTGTATCTTAATTTAAACAAATTACCTGGATTTATAAGCAAATATAGCAGACAATATAATCATGACATACGGCGAGGTCATTTGCAGTGCTCGTGAACTTGAGCGAATCTCATCATAAATTAACCGAAATATGCCTCAGACATGAAAAATATAGAAAGCTTGCAACTAAATCTTTAAACGAAACTATTCCAAACGAGAAGAAATAGGCTACTCTCTGATTATGTTGCACACTCACATATTATGTATGTCGAAATAACGAGATATTATGTCGAAATAACATTATAAATAATAAATCTTTAAATATATTTGATTGAATGCTGAATGTTGTGCTTATTCGATTTAGTAAAATTAAAACTCTAGTTGTGATAATTAAAATTATTGAATATTAAATATTGAAGTTTTGCTCATTTAATAAGATTAATAGTATACAATATAGGCTATAAGTGCGCAGCTCCCCTGTCAATGATCTAGCACCCCCTCGGCACCTGCGTTAAAAATTATCTGGCGCTGCCCCCTCTTTTTACATAATTATTTCAACCTAAAAATGACCTCTGCACTGTACTAAATACATAATATATGACTGCCGAGTGGCTTTCACCCCAAAATGGCGGAAGCGTAGCGCTGCTGCTGGGCGCTGGTGTTGCAATGGAACGTTCTATTGGCTTTCACTTCTTGTAAATATACGTTCTTTGCTCTGGCTCAGCGCCAGCCACAGCGCAAAAAGCACAGTCTGGATCTGGCTGCTCTGTCACGTGTACATTGTACATCATGTACATTCGCTCCTAGTGGTCAGCTGCTGCAGACTCAGAGCGTGCCGAAATCAAAATGGCTGATGAGATGTAGAGGAAAATATCTCCGCGTTGTGCCTACGCCCCTTAGCTGTTCTAAATCCACTGTAAAACACGGCTTTGCGGGGCTTATTGCTTAAGTGAAAAATTAAAACGTTAGCCCCGCCCCTCCTCCCGATATCATCGTCCATCGCGATGTTTCACTGTACACATCGTCTGATGCCAAATTGGTAGACATCGCAAACCCTAGATTCAATGACCAATCCATACCTGTCTCATTCATGAATGACTCAGTCGTTCGAACGAATCGTTTGAACGAATGAATCAATGACTCGCTCATTAAGACGGTAGCCTGGCGACACCTAGTGACGGTTCAGTGTTATGTTTAAAAGTATCATTCTTTCCAACGATTTTTAATTGACTCATATTTAAAACAATCTCATAACATCTTTTAATGCATTGTTATTTTTCAATGTAAATGATGTAATTTGATCAGCCCTACCTAGGGTAACAGCCATATAGTATCTTATTATTCTAAATAATTGAATTTATTGATCAAATTTACAAATTAAAATGAAAGATGAAGCATACATTTAATAAGACTGGACTAGGGGTGCCTTGCAGATATTACAATTATGCACTTTTAAATATACCATTGCCACCCACCGTCAATTTGGTGTGTGTGTGTGTGTGTGTGTGTGTGTGTGTGTGTGTGTGTGTGTGTGTGTGTGTGTGTGTGTGTGTGTGTGTGTGTGTGTGTTGGTTTGTGTGGGTTGGTTTATGTGATTTATGAGGACACAAATTTGTATAATGACGTGTATTACACTGGTATTACAACTTATGGGTGGTTTATGAGGACATTTCAAAAGTCCTCATAAATCAAATGGCTTGAAAAACATAAAAAACAATGTTTTATTAAAAAAATTTAAATGCAGCATGTCTGTTATATGCCTTTACTTTATTAAAAAAACGTATTTAAAAAATACAAGGCTTAAGACATTTATTTCCTTTTTTAATGAAGGCCAAACCACACAGCAGTGAAATGGTTAATCTAGCCCCACTCCCCCTCCCCCTCCCCCTCCCCCTCCCCCTCCCCCTCCCCACACTCACAGACACACACACACAGAGAGCAGTCACAGAGACGTAGGCTCAGAGAGAAATGACCATATTCAAACCAAAATATCTGACTTCCTCTTGGTTATTGCTAATGACTGTAAATTAGAAAGTTGTCTGGCTGGAGGAGAACTATATAAATACAGATTTTTGTAACTCTAGATGAAACTAACCCGCCCACTTTTGTCAAAAGGTGGCGCTACTGAGTCCCTGCACCACGCCCATTTCTGAAACTATGCACATGTCACCTGGCTAATAAATATGATCTGTCTGTCGAGTTTCATGCAATTTTAAGCAATTTCAGGCATGCTAAGAGTCTCAAAAGCATCCAAAAAGAATATTAAAGTTTGATGGATTGCCACAGCAACAGTTTCAAAGATATCAAGAATCCATTCACAGGTCTTCATCTGCCGTGTATTTACATTATACAGATGAAGTTTGAAGCAAATCGGGTAAAAATAAGAGGGTGATTTCAAAGCATTTTGAAAGTGACACACTTCCTGCTGCCAGTTGGTGGCGCTATAACTTTTACTCACAATAGTCACATCCATGTGATCGGGCTCTTACAACGAACACACTGCTGAAGTTTCATCAAGATTAGTTAATGTATGCAGTAGTTATGACACACTTCCCGTTTCACGTTTCTCGCCATAATTTCGTTTCCTCGCCATGGCCAAACCGTTCGAGATATCAAAAATCCCCTCGCAAACTTTCATCCTCAATGTCTTGACTTCACGCTGACCGAGTTTCGTGCCGTGTGTTTGAATTCTCTAGGAGGAGTGTTTCACATTCCTTTGCATGCGTTTTCCAAACAAGCCTAAATAGCCGACTTCCTGTTGGGCTGGGGTAAAAAGTTAGAGTGCGAAGTATATATGAAACGATGAGATCTACATGTGTACCGAGTTTCATATTATTACATGCAAGCGTGTTTGATTTATGGACCATGTTTTCGGACCCCGTTCCAGGGGGCGCTGTCGAGCCCCCCTGCCACGCCCGGGTACCATCTTCAGCCCGGCCCTGATGGCCGCGGGTTCTGAGCCGTGTGCAAAGTTTCAGGAGTTTTTGAGCATGTTAAGGCCTCCAAAAGTGTCCAAAAGGTAGTAAAAAAATAATTAGAAGAATAAGAATAATAAAATATAGCTGCGAGCAGCGATTACGGGCCCAAGCCGGTGGCACCGCAACCCTGGTGCACCAGGGTGGCGCTACCGTCGGCTTTGGCCCTTCATCGCTGCTCGCAGCTATATTTATATATATATATATAATATATATATATATATAAAGCCAGTGGCACCGCCAGCCTGGTGCCTTTAGGGTTATTGTGCACGACGTGACACAAAATATCTGCTCGCTATCTGCCGAACGGCTCTGGTAGTTCCGCTTCAGCACTGATGATGTTGTAGAATTAGTGCGCTCTGGTTGGTCTGGATTATTGGGGATTTTTTAATTTATGCAGAAATAAGTTATTTATAATACAGATAGAGAATAAAGTTAGTGTTGATTAAAATGAAAGAAAACAATTATATTGATCTGAAATATAGCACATTAATTTTAAATTTATTTAGGTTCAATTACCAAACATACAATCTTAATTTAATTTAAAGCAAACAATACATTTAAAATATATGGGTTGTATGCACATAAAAAAAAAAAAGAAGATATATCCAAAAAAGACAAGGCCTTAAAGCAGTGGTTCTCAATCTTGGTCCTAGGGTGCCACTGCTCTGCACATTTTATATGTCTCCTTTATCTGACACACCCACTTCAGTTAATAAAGCTCTTTCCTAACCAGCTGATGATCTGAATCAGGTGTGTTAAATGAGGGAGACATACAAACTATGCAGAGCAGTGGCTCCCTAGGACCAGGATTGAGATCCACTGCCTTAAAGGGTTAAACTCTTTTCACTGTAACACACACACACACACACACACACACACACACACACACACACACGTCAAGTCACTTACATTTTAGATGCAATATTGACGGTTTTTCTGTTTCAGCAGCGAAAATAGTTAAACAAAGATCACAGCAGAACCATTGCGCATCTCACAGCAACATGTTTTCTCATTACTGAATGATTCAGCATTTTGGACAAATTGGTTTACTCAAAGATTGACGATATCTTCGTCCATCGTGATGGCTGACAGACATCACGATGTTAAAGTCCCCATGAAATCAAAATTGACCATACTTACTTTGTTTGCCTAAATTGATCGTTTTGTGGTGAACAATTCATCCGTGCAAATCAATCCACACAAAAAAAATTTTTGGCTTCGTAATCTTTAATCAAATTCTGAAAATGCCCCTCCCCTCTGCACTGGAGGACCTTGCCTGATGACGTAGGCTTGATGGTTTGGGTGTCTGCTTAACATCCGTAATCACGCCCCTCCAACTGACAGTAGACAGGCCCACAGCGTGTGAAAGGAGAGATGGCGAGGAGGTGCATTTTTCTAGATCCAATCAGGTGCTAGTTGGAAAAAAAAAGCCACGCTCACTATTTTGCCTCATAAGTATTCCGTTTCTCTCGGAAATACGTCACAGCACTGGAGAAAAGCCGTTTGCAACTTCCGGTTCATGGGGACTTTAAGCAAAGAACGTATATTTACAAGAAGTGAAAGCCAATAGAACGTTCCATTGCAACACCAGCGCCCAGCAGCAGCGCTACGCTTCCGCCATTTTGGGGTGAAAGCCATATATTTAGCCCAGTGCAGAGGTCATTTTTAGGTTGAAATAATTATGTAAAAAGAGGAGGCAGCGCCAGATTTTTTAACGCAGGTGCCGAGGGGGTGCTAGATCATTGACAGGGGGAGCTGCGCACTTATAGCCTATATTGTGCTACTATTATTAAATGAGCAAAACTTCGATATTTAATATTCAATCATTTTAATTATCACAACTAAAGTTTTAATTTTACTAAATTGAATAAGAACAACATTCAGCATTCAATCAAATATATTTAAAGATGTATTATTTATAATGTTATTTCAACATAATATCTCGTTATTTCAACATATGTGAGTGTGCAACATAATCAGAGAGTAGCCTATTTCTTTTCGTTTGGAATAGTTTCGTTTAAATATTTAGTTGCAAGCTTTCTATATTTCTCATGTCTGAGGCATATTTCGGTTAATTTATGATGAGATTCGCTCAAGACGAGCGCCGGCGCGGATGTCATGATTATGTCTGCTATATTTGCCATTTATTAAATCCAGCCGATTAAATTTAAAAAAAATAAAAATAAGATAGAATTTATACAAAACGAAATTAATTTTAAAGAAAGGCTTTCTACAAAACACAGCGTAGGCTAATGAGTCAAAATCATGTATGAGCCACTTCATGTCTCCCGATATCATACTCATGCTGTTCACTTTTCATAATCAATAAGGGGAAAAAAACATTATAATATTTGAACAAATATGAAACTAAATGTGCTTATTTAATGGCTACAACAACACGTATACAGTATTAGGCCTACAAACTCTCTATTTGTACAACTATTAGGCCTATACAACAGCAATAGAAACAGCTTTACAGTAAAATTCTTATATCGTATATTAATGACCGTTAAAGCAAGACTATGTAAACAAAAACACACAGCCACTGTACAAAATTGTGGCAATTATAGGATAACGGACACAGCAATGAATGCATAATGTTCCATAAGATCATCATGTTTGTAGCATGATCCAGGGATTAAAACGTACAAAATATATTTCAGGCCAAGTGGAGTTGGTAACTAATAATAGTAGTAAATGTGTAAAGTTGCATAAAATGGAAATATTCTATAATGCAAGAAAAAACTACCTCAAAAAACTGTTATCTGTGCTGTTGTCCAGTAACTCCCGTTGGAATATTCATCCCAAAATGGCGGCCGCGCTCCCGAAGCGCCACCTAGTGGCTGTTACCAGAAAAGCATCAGAGTTTCGCCTCTTTGCTTTAAGCCAGCATCGCGATCCCCCCCCCCCCATGTTTCCATGGTGACGCGTCATGCTTGGCACGTGATTCACCACAGCCAAAATAGACAATGTAACGTTAGAGCTTTTATTTATAAATATTAACAAACCTGGTTACCATGTCATTAACTATCTTCTATTCTGATTCTCAAATGTGTGTAAGTGAGTTTGTTTTGTCGTTTAAAAAACAGTTTCTCCAGAAATACATGGCCGGTGAACTGGTAGAAGAATAGAGTTAACTTTATAGTTACTTACACTGTGTGTCTGATATGAATAAAATCCGTCGGCAAATATATTTGAATGGGTTGTTATGGCTGCTTCCATAGACACGATTGTGTATTTTACAAACTATAAATGTATTGTTTTGCTATAAGTTATATGCATTTAAATGTCTGAAACCTAAAATAAACATTATGTGGTTAAAAACACTGAATAGTTGTGATATAATATGACAAGCACTGAACGCGTCTGTC